>JAOUWY010000044.1:1189352-1204022 GCA_025728095.1 Prietella phreatophila | reverse complement strand
CGGTGTTTAAGTCTAGGCTTAAAACGTATTTGTTTACTCAAGCCTGCCCTGACTATACTTTCTGTTACGTTAAGCACAGTCCTAATAAACTTTTCTCTCTCTTGCTCTCCTTCTGCCAAGCCCCACACATGATTTTATGGAGATACTAGAGATCCAGATCCTCTCTGCTCTCTGGACCTGCCTGATCCTTTTCGGATGTCCTGCCTCTGGATGGAGCTCTCATCTACTCCAATTCCAGACTGCTGGGACTACGGCTGCTCCGAAGGCCAAACAGACTTCATATACATGCATAATGAACTTTTTCACACTATCTGTTGTTACCCAGATGAGATTCCTTCCTCTTAAAACATCTCAGGGAGATTTTCTTCACCACCGTCCGCACTGGCTCACTCAACTGGGATAAATCTGCACTTTTAAAATCTGTATCCTGTGTTTATATGCTTCTGTAAAGCTGCTTTGAGACAACGTCCATTGTAAAAAGCGCTATACAAAAAATTAACTACAAAGATTTCATTTCTATTTAACTAGAATATGAATTGAATTTGTGTCTGTAAAAAACAGATCTTGTAAGCCTTAAAATCAGAGGAGCAGCTGATATGTAAAGACTTCCCCTTAAATCAGGCCACGTGTTGTTGTGGTGGTGATTACGTGCGGCGCGGCGCTGACCTTCAGGTAGATGACCGCGTCCGTGCCGACGCCTTCCATCGAGTAGAGCTGCAGATCTCCCTGAAAATATCGAGCGTAGAGTCTGGAGATCGGCAAACCGTGACCAAATCCAGCCTGGACACAGCGAGGGGGAGGAGTTACGCTGAATAATGAGACGTCCTCACGTGCTTATATGACGAAGCGGCATTTTATTGGGTATGTCTAGCGAGCAGCTACGGAAGGAAGTGTATGTTCGCCGTTAGACAGTTGTAGTTTAGTGCGAGTTTATGATCGCGGCACTGTTCTTACCAGTGGAACCCGTTTGGAGTTTAAACTGGGGGACGGGGCGGTGGAGTAGGTGTAATTAAAGAGCCTGTCGATCTTCCTCAGGGGTACGCCTCCACCCCGGTCACTGATCTAGAGAAAACACACACACACACACACACACACACGTGTGTGTTACGGTACTTGGAAAGATGTAATTTTTTGACTTTGAGCTACAAAGTGGGGGGAAAAAAACAAAAAACAAAAAACACGGATGCCTCTGCGTTCGTATTTTGTTAGCAAGGAGCTAACCTGTGATGAGTGACGTATGTTTTCCTCAGAACAGTGAACACTAAAGAAGACGTGCGGAGTGTGTGACTGACCTTTATAGAGAGATCCTCCTTCCCCAAGGTCACTTTTGCCTTAATAGCTGGAAGATCATCTTTATTTTCTTCATAATGTTCCACTGTGGCTCGCATTGCATTCTACACACACACACACACACACACACACACACACACACACACACACACACACACACACACACACACACACACACACTAAAGGTTTAACAAGCTGTGAAGTTAATGCTGGTCTTGTGTATTGAGCTGTCAACCAAGCATACTCACTACAATATTAGGCCACGCCCACTAACACCAGCTAAGCCAATGGTTTAATACAGATTAAAAATTTGACATTCTTTTTAATAAAAACACACGCATGGGAACCCCACGGTCCTGAAAACCCTTTTAGGTGTGGGAACATCATGAAAAAATCTAATTATCTATTAATTCATTAATCTAATTCTATATTAATGATCGATTCATTTTTAAAGTTCTTCTTAGACGCAACGAGACGACTTTCATGCAAAGCAGGGGAAAAAATGTACAAAGAGTGAAATAACGTTTTAAATCATGTAAATCATGCAAAATAGAAGGTTCATTAAAAAAATAGAAAAGAAAAAGTTTTTAGAACTTGTTAGGGAACCGAAGGCGTCACAAGTTACGCTTCATAACCAAACAACGCTTCTCTCAGCAGAACCCGCTCTGGTTCTGATGACCTGTGGACCGCTGTAATAATCTACCGTACAGTAAATATAACTTTACAGTACAAAGGTTCAAGAGCGATAACGTCTGACGATTATGGCGGAGACAGAGGCGATGTTTGTTACGTTTATTGGCTCTGATGCAGCTCGTAGAACCGTGTTTGCGGGTTTCACCTTGAAGAGTTCGAACAGCATGTGGAACAGATGAGACGGCACGTATACGGCCTGGATGGGCTTGTCTGGAGATTTAGCTGGGACACACACACACACACACATACACACACACATTACCATAGCAGCATATGGACCTGAACGCTGTTTAGTTCATTTATATTGCACATTAATGCCAGTTGTAAAAAGAAATAATAATTATAAGAAGAAGAAGAAGAATAAAATGCACCAGCGCTAAGAGCTAAACAGTAGCACGATCATGGAATCATGATATTGTGTTTACCGTTAAACTCTGTGATCTTCAGCGTCGGGGCGGTGGGGTAGTACTGCTCGCACAGCATCTTAGCCATCTCGTACGCATCTGAAACCCGAACGGAGAACGTGTAAACACGCCAGCGCCGACTAGACGGCGATAAAAGCAATAAAAACAGAGAAGAGTGGATCGAGTTGCGGCTCACCATTAACCACGTTAGCGACGTTGCAAGCGGGATCGATGCTGCCGATGTGTTTGGGGTGTGCCGGGTTCGTGTCGTTACCGAACAGGAGAGCTGAAACCAACAACGGGGTTCTTCTTTAATACGTTTATTAACACCAAAAACAACTGCAAAAAATACCCTACGGACATCTTTACACCTCGATCTTCATACAGACGTTACGCAGGTTAGCTAGCTGCTAGTAAGCTAACTCGCATGTTGGGATCTCGGTATCCAAGCTTGGACTTGCAACGTCGTTTTCTCAAGGTTATATGACCTGAGAGCCCTAGCTAGATTATTGTAGCTAATAATGAGCTCAGAATCAATATTCTAGAGCTAGTTAATGAACATACAATTTGGGGCATAAAATGCAAAACAGAAGGCGGAGTCAACGCAAATAATTTCATTTATCGCCTCCGATGTCATCTGCCATAACTGAGAAATATACTAGGTTAGCATCGGGGTACGACACGGTCAGTGTTCAGATTTGAATAACACACCTGATTGGTTCATGCCTATTTTGTGACATCACACACCGAGCTCATACGTAGTCCCGCCTCCAAACGATACAGAATTACTTCAAAAGCCTCCGTTTTAAAGCAGAAAAATGTGACTTTAAGGCCAGCGCTGCTAATTCCAGCCAAATATTTAAACATGATAGAAGCAGAACCAGCTTTCAAGGAGAGTTTTAAAACATTTAAACATCACGCCTTGAGTTAATGTTGAGAATCCCTGTCCCGGGAATCTCCTGAGCTGCAGGGCGTGAAGTGTGTGTAGAAGAACGTACTGTGCTGGTTGATGAGCATGCGGAATGAGATGCGGTTGGTGTAGAAGCGGTCCAGGAAATACTGAATGTTGGAGCTGGCAAACGGGTCGAAGCCGAACTTCTCCTTGTACTCGATCACGCCCTGGGCCATGGTGGGAACCACGTCGTTGTGTCTGTTCCTGATCTCGATAAGAATCTCCAGGAAGCTACAAGGTAGAAAAGTACGGAAGCAAAATTTAACCTCTTTACCTCCGACACTGGAGACTCCTTAATTCTAATAAACATCTCCTTACTTTGAGAACGCTTCACCATATCAAAGTTTAAAAAATAAAATAAATTAAATCCGTTTACGTCGAGCGTCCACCCTCAGTCCCAATGAACGTGCTGTTACTAAAGAAACGATAACGCATCAGAACGAGCGCACTGATGTAAACCCATCTGAACTCCAGCCTTTACAGAAAATTAAACGCCGCTTTCGGATTTGAGCTCTCAGCATGGCGGTGGGATAATAAACGTTACCCGCCTGCTGCATGAATATTAATGACGACTGGGCGGAGTCGGGAAAAACTGCGAGACAGAGAGGAAGGAAGACGGACTCAGCGACAATTCATTAAAATCACTGCTCTGATAAACACTGACTTCAGGTGTGTTTTATAAACACAAAAAGGGCTGAAAGTAAGACTGGTGGGAAAAGAAAACAAACAACAACAAAAAAGGATGATGTGAATGCAAAGTCTTACTTGGAACCGTGGAAACTTGAAAGCATGCAAACTGGAAAAAGATAAAGTGATGATGCTCACTCGTTCAGGGCGTGCGGGTCGTCTGAGCTCCTGTTTTCATAATCCAGCAGCTCCAGAAAGCTCTGCATGTACCTGAGGGGTTAAAAATAACAACGTCCAGTCACAGGTCAGGGAGCATCGAGGTTCAGTCACACACACGCGCGCTAGTCTGAAATCCACCCACCACTTCTGCACCAGTCGGACGGAGGGCTGAGCCAGCAGTTTGTCGGGCAGCAGGTTGACCTCCCTCATGGTGTTGGCCAGTCGCACTGGCAGCTCCTTCCTCAGGAACATGTACGAGGTTTTCTCGCATGCATTGTCCCTTCCTGGAAACATAAAAACAGCCGAAAGAGCTGAACGTCTATAGGACATCAAAGGGGGGCTGATTCGGATCACACGTAAATAAACTAATTACTAATTACTGCCTTTTCCAGACTATAAGGTGCAGAGTTATTGTTTTGCCACCTAGTAAACATGTAAAAATGACATCTTTACAGGAACTACAGTGGTACAAAGTATGTGGACGGATTTACTCACTCACGGCACACTGATATTAGATCCAAACGTCTTTTGAGTGGCGCGTCTCTTTAATTCTTTCTCTTGGAACGAAAAATTTCGAAAACCATTTTGCTGTTGTAAAATGTCTGATATGAAATAACTTCCTACTTTGAAAGTGAAAAATTGTAACTATACTATCAGAGAAGTCTCGAGTCTGGGTTGCTGTGTACGCCTGTTTCAGTTCTCACACACACACACACACACACACACCGCAGTGCCATTACCGCATGTTGTTGCCGTATGGCGACGATTCCATTTCACCATTTAACAGGATACTCAAAATATATAACCTTGTTTAAATGACAGAAATGTTCAAATATCTCAGATAGTGTTTCAATTCTTTCTTTCATGTAATTGTGCCTGAAGAATGAAAAGTGAATCTCATTTCGAGAGGCCTCCGATGAGGACCTTCACCATGCCATGTGACTGCAGAAGAGAAAGAACAAACAGTACGTCCCAGTCATGTGACACGGATGTTTTATTCATTTTTTTTATTATATCAAAGTTAAAGCTCCCTTGTTTCCACGTTACATAAGAAAGCAGTCGTTCTGCATAATTTCCCCATCGAAAAATTAGAGATCAATTAAATTGTCGCCATACGGCAACACCAGGCAGTAAAGAGTGAAATATGTTCTCTTTCATATGAATAAATGCCAGCTTTACCAAACATTATTTACAGCACATAGGAATGCTTTCCACACCACGACGCTGCTGAATTCTGATTCTGGATTCCGATTCTGGTCAGACATTGTTGATTAATTTTCTCCGACGGTGGTGCGACTGCAAATCACAGGTGCACGAAATCGCGACTTGCGCCAAAACAATCGTGTGAACCCAAAAATACAAATGCATCGTAAAACGTTGCCGTTTCTACAGTAACAGCTCATTTACAAGGACTTGTAAGGCATACGTAAACGGATTGTTGATATGGTGAAGTTTTCTTAAAGAAAATAAACTTTTCTAAATTTTTTATTAAAACATTAATGGAAGGAGTCTCCAGTGTCAGCGCTGTGTATCAGTCAGGGGTAAAGCTGTAACGCTGAAGTTTTCCGACGCCTTCAGGACAGACGGGTTTACGCTTCTTTGCGGTTCCTAGTGAGAGACAGAGGGCTGGTGCGGGAACGGACGTTTATAGCTGCTGTAACATAAGTGAGAATAGGAATGCCGCGTTCTTGTTTCACGGACTATTAAACGCAACTAAAAACTGATAAAAACGCATGAAGTGTCAGTTCGTTTATCCTATGATCCGACACCAAGAAATATCCGGATGAAAGCTGAGAGAAACCAAACGCAAACACACACAAACAAAAAACTACACAGCTGTATTACAGTCTAGTACAGAAAAAACAAACAACAACATGCACTAAATGCATTTTTAAATCAATGAAGAGCTACGCTACAGCCTGGTGGAAATGTTTCCTTTCCCTCCTCTGACATTTACAGGGGACACACACACACACACACACACACACACACGGACGTCCCATGCAGCTTGACCGCTGACTCAGCACATTGAGGTTTAACTAAAAAGATGTGTTCATCTAACGAGAGAGGGAGAGAAAGAGAGAGAGAGAGAGAGAGAGAGAGAGAGAGCGCGACAGTTCAATATGAACTCGTTCAACCATTCTGCAATGCTTTTGGTGTCAGAACCATGTTTAAACAAGTACTGGATGTGACGAGTGGCACGTACACAAGTACACACACACGCACGCACGCACACGCATTAATTATACATCAGTCAGAGGATGTATAAAATGGCCACAGAGCTCGAACTTAAACACAGACTTCCAGGGGCGAGGCTTTTCCCACACGAACATGAATAATCATTATAAACGCCGCAAACATTCTGGCTGAGTGCAGAAAAGTCGCAGCGTAATGAAGGAAAAAAAAAAAACAAACACCGAAAGAAAGACGGTAAGAAGACAAGAACAGCAACTTCAGCTTGGTGTACTGCTCGTCTCTATAGCGATATAAACTCGACGGGAACAACCAGAACACGTGCTCGTGCTGAGAGACGAACAAGTCAGAATTCCTATTAAACCTGAAAAACACGTCATTAACACAAAGCGTTCATTTATTCACACGACAAATGATGACTCGTTAACCCTTTCCTTTTCTGTGCAAATAAACTCCTAAAAGCTGCAGGTCACACGTCTCGCTCTAAATCGTCTGCATTTCGGACGTGACTGGCTCGAAGCCAGTCCTGGAGCTTGTTTTGTGACATCTCTCGTAGCCCCGCCTCCGAATCAGGTTTTATATGATAATACACGAGCGGCGAGAAGGTGTCCGTTTTAACTATGAAAACGTGCCAACAAACCTAACCTCACAAACGAGTTCGAACACTTCAACATTACGCTCTTGGCTTAATACGGACTTACTCGGAGTCTGTGATGAATTATTTCATAATGACTGAAGCTAACGGAGTTATGAGGAAAGAAACGCGAGGCATGTCGATGTGTCCTGAGAGCTTTACGCGTCAAAATAAACATCGTTGTCTGCTCCGTTTGCACAAACTTTTGTACTCTACTGTACAATAGTACGAAAATAAAAATCATTCATTCTTCTTAATAACTTATCAAGCACTGCAAACGTCCAATACGTAATCTCACGAGTCCAAGCCTGGCCTTGATTTTCCGATCATGGAACACAGTTGAAAACTGGAGCTTGGTGTTCAGGATAAATAGAGTCTTTATCAGAAGCTTTCATCGCTGAGCGCTGGAGAACAATACGGGGAAAATAAACAGAGCAAATCTCCTGTAACTGTAAACCAATGAGATCTAACAGGCCATACAGGGAGAACAACCGCCCCCTCCTTCCCGCCAAAAAAATAAATCGGTCAAGCCATATAAACACGGAGTAGAACATCCAAACTGTTCTCTAATGTGTAAGCAGAGGTTATGGTACCAAGAGAAGCTAATAGGAAGAGCATCAGGCCATAGAGAACATTCTGGTATTACGTCGAGCCCGATGCTGTGTGGAAAAGATTCTACGGATGATTTCTACACACTAATGCGGTTATAGAAAATAAAACCCGCACCTTCTCACCAATCACAATCCAGAACTCAACAGCCCAGTTGTGCAAGACGTCAGATTTAATTACTACACAATTATTAATTCATAACCGAATTAAAATTCACATGCAGTTCCACATGAGCAACGGCCTCCAGTTCAGTAATATTCTTGGGTTTGTGTGCTGCAACCGGCTTCTTCAAATCCCACCAGAGATTTTTTTATGGGGTTTAAGTCAGATGACTGTGATGGCCCTGTAGAATCTTCCAGAACTACTTCTGTAACCAAGCCTTGGTGGGATTTTAGGTACGCTCGGGAACATTGTCCTGTTGGAAGGTCCGATGACGCCCGAGCTTCAGCTTCCTCACAGACGGCGTGATGTTTTCTCCTAGGATTTCCTGATACTTCAATGAATCCATCTCGCCTTCCACACGCTGCAGGTTTGCAGTGCCAGAGTATGCAGAGCAGCCGCAGAGCATCACCGAGCCACCACCATGTTCGACTCTGGACAGAGTGTTCTTTCTTCATTCTTCTTCCTCCAGACATACCGCTGATCCATTGTGCCGAATAGTCCCAGTTTTGTTTCATCGCTCCACAGAACAGCATCCCAAAACTTCTGTGGATTATTTATATGATTTTGAGTGACTTTTCTTCTGCTTTTGGGTCAGTAGTGGTGAACGTCTCTTACCGTACTCACGGGAAACCTCAGTGCCGTTTACACAACGTCTTACTTCAGGTCTTTTTCAGTCACTCGAGGGTTTTTCACAACCCGCCTTCTCAGAAATCTACTTGCAGCCGTCGATAGCTTCCTTTTTCTTCCCCGTCCAGGTATTTCATACATTTTCTGCCCCTAGCCTGTTCAGATGTTTCATGTGTTCCAGCTCAAGCACACCTGCTGCACCTAATGACACCCTTGCTTGAGACAACAACTGTTTTGCATATTTGTGCTGTGGTGAGGGGTTCTATTCACGGGGGTGAATAATTTTGAAATTGAAGAAGTCATTTTCAGTTGAATTTGGGGAAACCACTTGAAGCGTTCGTTGTGTCGAACATGTAAATGTGATCAGACCCTGGAGCTTGTTATGTGATTAGATGGTGACTGTGTCATTAGGTGAAGAGTGAAGTGAATAAACTGTACCGACTGCTGGAGCTGGACATCGACGGCGTGTTTAAGTCCCTGCTGCTGCTGAAGAAGAAGAAGTACGCCGCTCTGATGGTGGAGCCGCAGGGAGAGGGCCGCTACACCACCAAGCAGGAGCTGAAGGGCCTGGACATCGTTCGTAGGGACTGGTGCGGCCTTGCAAAGGAGTGCGGCAAGTCAGTGGTTGGGTTTATTTTTACATCCGTCAGCGTTTCTTCGTTTAATACTGCGATTGATATTTATTTATGGTGTTAAAGTGTGTAAATACAGTAACCGTGGCTAAAGCTGCGGCTTTAAAGCTTCAAAGCAGTCACGTTCTTAAGCAACGATTTTCACTTTCACAGAGCAGGATGGCCACGTCATCGAGCCAAAGAGAAAGTAGAATATGCAAATATATTTTTGAATATGTAAATACTTTGAGTGTATCGAGGGTCAAGTATTCTGTCACTGTCGTTTTGGGCGTTGTTGTTGTTGTGACATCATAGAAAGGAAATTCGAAACGTTTTATCGTGACAGGAGATGAACTGATTCGCTGTTGACTGTTTTTATTTCCGTTTTATCGTTCTCCTCCTTGCACCAGTCCAGCTGGTAAAAAGCATACCATGTGTAATGGGTTTCCACTCGCGATTCTGCTCAACATGGCGCCAGCGTTTAACTAACTGCCCACGCAAAGCCGCTGAAATGAAGACGGCACTTTGTAAAAGAGCTGTTAAAGCTGAGCCGATCAGCCTTCCGTTCCTCATATGGTCTCGTTCAGACTAACGTGAGCATGTTAACATAACGTCAGGAATAGATCTCCGTGTTCCGGTGTGAAATTCATCCTGCTGATTGGCCAATCAGAGTTGCTCGTTGGCATGGTGTGGCTAGGTGACTGCGGTGACCTCGTATCGTGCAGATGCACGACTCCAGGGTCTCCCAGGGATTTTCCAGGTTTTTTTTTATGTATAAATATATAAATTATTAGCGAGGCTTTATCTTGGGCTCTTGCACAAAAAGCCGTTCATGAATTCCTTGATGCGATCTTCAATCTCGACTCTCTCTCTCTCCTTGCTCGTCCTTCCCCTTTTCAGCTACGTGATCGGTCAGATTTTGTCGGATCAGAACCGGGACGTGATCCTGGAGAACATCCAGCAGCATCTGATTGAGGTCGGGGAGAAGGTGGCCAACGGCAGCGTCCCTCTCAACATGTTCGAGATCCACAAGGTGATGGGTGTTTCAGCCTCGAGCTTCTTTCTATGTTACACGTGACTGATAATTAGCTGTGTGTGTGTGTGTGTGTGTGTGTGTGTGTGTGCAGGCTCTGACGAAGGACCCTCAGGACTACCCGGATAAGAAGAGTCTCCCACATGTGCATGTGGCCCTGTGGATCAACTCTCAAGGAGGCCGTAAGGTCAAAGCAGGAGACACCGTGTCCTACGTCATCTGTCAGGTTAGACCTCCCATATTATTATTTTTTTTCTTCAAACACGACCAAATCTAAATTGCTTTTTTTTTTTAAAGGGTTGTTTTTTTTTGTTTTTTGTGTGTGTATTCCAGGACGGCTCGAATCTAACCGCAAGCCAAAGGGCGTACGCTCCGGAGCAGCTCCAGAAGCAGCCAGGTCTGAGCCTGGACACTCAGTACTACCTGTCGCAGCAGGTTCACCCCGTGGTGGGGCGGATCTGTGAGCCCATCGAGGGTATCGATGCCGTCCTGATCGCCACGTGGCTGGGTGAGAGTTCCTCTACCGTATCACTGGCTTTAAAACCGACATCCCGTACCAGGCGACACTCGCAATTAATAATCTGAGCAGAACGACTTGCTATTCTGGGGAAAATATCGACTAATGCCGTCCAAATAGGGCTGCGACTGTATCGAGTGCGCGCGCACACACCTTACTGTAACCTCATACAAAAGAACTAAACTAAACGCAGTCTCTCTCTCTCTCGCACACACGACTTCTGTAAAATTATAACACGCAACACGTTACAAAAGATTGAAATGTAATCTCAGTAACGCGTACGTCTGCGGGTCTTCTGGCTTTCAGGTCGTTGAAATGTCAAGTAGGCTTCAGGACTTGCGCTTTAATCCTCGTGACATTTCTCCTCTAATCCACTCGGCTTCATTAGCTTTTCTGCGTCTGTAAGCTTATTTATATCGTCACGGAGACCAGACATCTCCGTTCGGCCAGGTCGGTTTTCAAAGGTGCATGTGTTTTCTTTTTCTTTTCGGTTAAATCCACAGGTTTAGGTTTAGAGTCGCACAAAAACTTCAAATTGTGGAAGGTTCTGTGTGAGGGTTGGGCGATGTGACCAAAATAACACACCACGATACGAGAGACTCATTTCTACATTTACAAGATGGGTGTCGTGATACAAAACTTTAACTTTATATTACCCGAGTCTGGAATACTGTTATTTATTTATTTTACTGAAGGTAGGAATTAGTGCTGGGGGTTCTGAGGATTATATATTTATATACAATACTGATATTGTGGTGTATTGCGTCACTTTTTATTATGGAAATATCACGATGTATTCTCTTCATTAAATCTCGAATATCAATCATTACAAACTGACCCGAAGCATCTGATGCGACGTTCAGATTTTGTATGTGGTCTTTAGAATCTTTTTTTTATTTGTTTTTCTCCTTCTTTAAAATAAAGAAGTGTTTATTTATAAACATAAAGCACAAAAGTTGGTTTATTTATTTATTTGTTCCGTGGTGGGGTTCTACGTCGAGACTTTAACGAGACCCCCGACAGATAGTAATACAATGCGGTGGTGTGGGTGTGTTCTAGCATTGTACAGCCCTGTGTGGTTGAACCCTGGAGTGAAGGTTCTATGCTGTGGATGTCTGCCTGCAGATGGCAGCAGCTCCTGAACCTCCAGCGCCACCTCCTCTGCTGCTTTAATCCCCGTAGCCTTACAGTCGACACTTTATTTATTTACTCACTTATTCACTTAGCTAAATTACTCAGGGGGACGTCGGCTGTTTTTTCCCGTCGCTCTAACGGTGTTCGGTGTCACCTGGGAGGATGAAATGGATCTTCAGCTGCCGTCTCTTAATGATATGATCACCTCAGCTGCTTAGCTGAGCTTTTTATTATTATTATTATTATTTACACCTCGTCCTCTTAGCAGTGCGTTTCTACGCTTTGTTTTTATAAATTATTAATATAAGCATCATCTTCAACTCCTCGTACTTTAGTCTCACAGTTACACTCCTTCCAGTCGTCTTTTCGTCCAGGCTGTCTTTTCACAACTCGTTGTTGTTGTTGTTGTTGATGTTGTGACCGTTACGTGGAGGAAGAAATAAACCAGTCCGTGTAATGCCGTTAAAGGAAAATATCGAGTGCCGTCGATGAAGCGGAGAAACCGCTACCAACTCAACGTTCTGTAATTTCATGTCTTCAGGTGTTTTATTTCTCTCATACGACAGCAATTGACCAACGAGTAGCCGATTATAGTTGCGTTCAGTGTCGCGGAAGGTCCATGAAGCGAGTTCGTTCCTGTTCTCACTGGTGTTAAAGCAGCTATAACGAGTCTTTCTATCAACAGCCGCCTTCTTCTTCTTCTTCTTCTTCCCCCTCTTTCTCTCTTCTGGATACTTAACCATGCTCGTTGAAATACTTGGTATTAGTATTAGTTCTTGGAATCCTGTGTGTGAACTCAGGAGTGTGTGGAAGTGTTTAGCTCACACCTGCGTGTCCTTCAGGTCTGGACCCGGGGCAGTTCCGGGCCCAGCAGAGGCAGCAGCGAGAGGAGGAGTCGGATGGGTTCCTGGGCGTTCCGGCTCAGCTGACGGACGAAGAACAGTACCGCGATTGCGAGAGGTTCTCCTTCGCTTGTCCTGAGTGCGGCACGGAGAACATCTACGACAGCGTGTTTGAGGGAACAGTGAGTGTTCAAGGTCGTTCGTTACATAACTGGAGAAGGAACTATTTCATAGATGTATTTATATTTACTGAAAATAATAATAATAAGTGGTGCACTGACGGCTTGTTTCAAACCTTTTATGCGTTTAAATTTTTTTTGTTCTTGGTGAAATTGCACATCTGACTCGCTGCTAATCGATCGGTGACGTCACCGTACGTTTTATTTCACTCATTTTATTTTAATTTTTTAATGTTTCTCCGGTTTAAACAGCAGCCATGAAAAGCTCCCGCGTGTGTTCAAGCACTTTAGTTGATGGCAGGTGTACGCTCATTAATATTTAACGAGTTTGAATATGATCGATGGAGTGGATTTAATTTTTCACAATAAAAGGTAGAATACGTTCTGACGTGATTTATCTGTTTGATGTATTTATTTTTTTAAATTATTACGTCACAAAAAAACTGCCGTTTTTAAACAGCGGTGTGTAAACTTTTTATATGCACTGTAGCTACGGATCAAGTGAAGAGCGGGTTTTGTTTCAGCCGAGCATGCTCCCGTACATCCGTACGGTAAAGGTTTTGCTCTCGTCGCGTCTGAATCCCTCGCCGTCGCCGATATCCGGATATCAATCGATCGGCGGGTTTTTAAAAAGAAAAAAAAAAAAAAAAGATAAATTTATTTATTTAATATGTTGAACTTTTCTCGCCTAGCCAGTGTTTCCTGCGAGTGACGAATTCCTCGAGTTGAGTTTTATCGCTCGCGTTATCGGACGACTTTGCGGTTCCTCCTTATGATTCGATCAGCGTCTGCGATCGCAAGACACGCCCAGACCGCTGTCATCTGTTTTAGCGTGAACCCAAGTTAGCGTGAACTCAAGGAGCAGAGTCTTATCATCATCTAATTAAAAGTTAAACGCAGCAGCGCGCAGCTTTCCCTCATCTTTCTGTAACTCGTAAAAAAACCACACAGTCACACACGCGCTCCCTCCCTCGCCGAGCCGTGTCCTCCTAGCGTGTCGGAGAACTCGCACTCTCTCGCAAGGACCTCTGACCGGGAGAAATAAAGTGTGCGCGCATAGTTTGCTAAGAACGTCCTCACTTTTCCGACTTTGATTTGCCCTCCCACACACACATGCACGGCTGCTCATGCCTCGCTGATAAGCCCGTGTAATAATTAAGAGCGTGGTATTTCGGAGCATCTGTGTAGAAGGGAGGGAGGGGGAAAACCGAGCGCGCAGGAGGAGAAGCCTTGACTCTGTCAGCCGAGCCGTCCAGCAAGAAGCTTTTTCTTTCGTTCTTATCAGAGACGAGCGAGGAGGAGAGCAGGAATGCAAACACACTCTCTGCCCGAGAGAGGCGAAAAGAGTATTTGCTTAGAAGCACTGTTCCTCTCAAAGTGCTATCCGATGATGGGGAGTAAACATCATAAACGGGCTAATGGCTCACGGAGACTACCGGCGGTCCGATCCAACCGGCGGCTGAGCGCTCTCCTCCTGTCATAAAGCAAAGCGCCGGTCAAGTGTTTCTCCTGGAGAGAGAAAGTTTCTGCTATTTGAGTGTTCTGACGCATTAACGTGCCGAGCGTGTTGGCCTGTTTGAGATGTAATGGCTGTAGAAGACAGGATGAAGGGGTGCTGTATTTTCCACCCACTGTTTAATCCGCGCCGCTCTTGACAGGGCTGCTAAAAGCCAACGAATCATACAAGTGGCTTTTCTTTCTTTTTATCTGTTTTTTTTTTTAATACGGTGGGGAGAACAAGGATGGATCCCGTATTAGAAAAAGATCGCACTTTCCACACGACTAATTCTCCACGTCTTTAATAAATTAATCACAGTTTAAAACAAGTCTCCGTTGGAATGATGGGTAATAATGATACATTAAAAAAAAAAAAAAGGATATTGATCTGATGTAATCGTGTCTCTCTCTCTCTCTCTCTCTCTCTCTCTCTCTCTCTCTCTCTCT
>JAOUWY010000044.1:1131817-1142274 GCA_025728095.1 Prietella phreatophila | reverse complement strand
ACTCCAAAATAAGGTTACGAGCCCAGAGGTCCCGAACTTCGCCTGATAAGGTAAGAAGTACTCATTACTAAGCTAAAGACTGAAAGGCAAGCGTATAAGTGGGATTATATAGCAAGTAAGAATCTCTTACTTGTATTTCAGGGGGAATCTGAAATACAAAACTTACTCGGGTCGAGCGCCAGATGATTTATCGCTTTTCTTCTCAGACAAGGAGCTGAAGTCGACTCCACCCAAACCTACGCTGGGCGCTGGGGCAACAGGAGCCGTGGCCGCCGTGGAGGACGAGAGCAACCCTCCTAAAGTCAGACCTCCGCCGAGAGTCGATTGTCCGAGACCTGAAACGTGAAGAGAGGAGGAGTCAGGATCAGAAACACCCCCCAACACACAACAACGAGGTTAAACCTTAGCGGTCGGCTCTCCCGCCTGCGGGAGAAAATAGAATGTCCGCACTTCCGCATCAAAACCTCTGCGGGTTTTGGTCCTACAAACATAAAACTGACATCCCCAGAAACCTTGAACAGTCTACTTTCCAAATGTATATAGATCCAAACTACACATATTTTTAGAGATTTGTGAGGAGAATAAAATTAACAGCGTGCACGTTTCAGTCTCGGAGTCAGAAAACAGCTCTTGATGTCCCCCCCATTAACAAAGAGAGCTATTCATATGATAAAATTAGGGTATATCGGCGGTCGTGATTGGGTAATTATGAGGCAAGAAAACGTGCGACAACACCCAAATTTACTCATGTAACAAGAGCACGTTACCCGAAAAGCAGGCACTTCTCCGGGGAAAACCGCTAACAGCTGCATATTAGGATGAAAGGACAATTAATTACTCAGTCATTTATTTTCTTACAGAAATGTGGAGAACATTTCACCTGCAAGAAAAAAAAAAGCATGGTGTCAACCAAAGCAGCATCCACTCTCATGGAACACAGAAAATGAAGGAGATGCCGTTCCACCACCATTGCGGTTTCTTCCTGCAAGAGATCCTGGAGAGCAGCTGAGAACAAGGGACCGCCACACTCCGCTGGACCTCTTCAAGTTGTTCTTTTCAAAAATAAGGGACAGTTCTCTTCACTTTGTGACACACAAGAGGTCTCTGTCTGCTCCCCCAACCATAAAGCCTACACTGGGGATGCGGTACAAAGAAAAGTGAAGTCCAGACAGGGTGTTTGGAGCACAGAGTCCTTCCCATGTCCCTCACCAGTGATAGAATACAACAAGCTCATGGGAAATGTGGATTTGTCAGACCAGTTGATCCAGTATTACACGACAGCACAAAACCTTGAAATAGTACAGGAAACTCTTTCTTCACTTCTTGGACATTGCTGCAACCAATGCCTACATTCACCACAAAGAACACATGCAACAGGACAGTAGGGCTGCACAATTAATCGAATAACGATCGTGATTTTAATTTTGATTGCCCACGATTAAATGAACATGATCGACCGTGATATTGGCGTTTAAAGTTTGATCGTTTAAAAAACAGATCAGAAAATATAAATAAGAAATTAAGTAATGTTTAATTACTATGGGTTGCATTTAATATCAATTTGACATTACGCTCAGTTCACTCTCATTAGAAAGCTATTAGCCTTTTTCCTAAAATGGATAAATTTAGTGTTAGTCTACTTTTAATTAGGACTCTATTGTTTTTAAGATATTTAAAAAATAAATATCATAAGCTTCTTTATTTATCAATTAACCAACAGTATCTCATTGCTATTATTTTAATTCAATTAACAGTGACCCTGAGCAGAGAGCTTACATAAAAATCCTGATCGTGGAACAGACTTTCATTAACAGAATGTCAGACTACCTCAAAAGTGTAGAAAAGGCCTCAAACTGTCGAGTGTTAATACAGAGTAAAACTCACCCATTCCTTCTATCTCACAGGCAGCCATATTGGAATGACTCAGCTGGAACACGTGCTGTTCGTGTCGGTGAGCGTGCCGGAGAACGCGGCGCTCCTGTCGCGGAGCGCGCCGGAGAACGTGCCATCCATGCCTGGGAGCGTGCCGGAGAACTCGCCGCCCACGCTGGGGAGCGTGCCGGAGAACTCGCCACCCGCGTTGGAGAACGCACCACACCTGCCGGAGAACGTACCAGCCGTGTCGGGGAATGCGCCACCCGTGTTGGGGAACTCGCAGGAGCAAACACTTGAGAAGACGTTGTCGATGCCGGGGAACATTTTGGAGTACAAGTTGGAGCACATGTCCGTTACGACGAACAGGCCTGGTCCCGCCGCGCTTTCTTCCACGGAGTTCACCCAGCTTCCATGTTTTCAACACAAATTTGATGAAGCCAACTGAACGGCGTCTCACCATTGTGCGTTAAGTAAAAATGTTAGTAACATGGAGTAGACAAGCCACGTTGCAGGTGCCAATTTGTAAGATGGCGTCTAAAATGTTCTTCCGGGTTCCTGCGTCATGTCCTGCGTGACTGCCCCACAGGACGTGATAACGCAGGAACCTGGAAGAACACATCGCTGCGTGATAGCGAAAGAAACTTTAAAAAGGGTAATTGATGCAAATTGGAAGAAAAGTGAAGTCAAAGTCAATGGAACTCCATAAGAGTCATTTTCGACCACCACTTTTTTTTGGTTCCTTTATTAAAATGTTGGAGAACCGGATCGCTGCTCCGAGTCCGTCAGGACGGAACATAAAACACGGCGCTTGTGAGAAACCTCGGATCGGACTCTCCGGATCCCAGGTGAGTGACTCGCGCACAGACATCCTACAACCAGCAAAGTAAAACAAACCGCCTCGACCGTTGTCAACACGGACATGCGTTCGGTTCAGTTTCCCGTCAGACTGCTCATCACTCAGAGTAAAATCAGCCATTTTATTCACTTTTATTTAATCATCGACAGAATCAGTCGGTTTCTGGAGTACACACACTCAAATCAACAATCAAATTAACAAGACGTTCATTAACACCGACTCTTGATACAGGAAGTAGAAAGGAATGAGATGTAGAATATAAGGATTATTTTTGAAATAAATGAAGAATTTCGGCTTAGAGAAAGTAAATATACATAACGATATGAAAGACCACAGCCTACTTCCTTCATTTCTATTCGTTCGCTCGTACACACAGGGTTTAACGTTAACCTAGAGGAACCCCGGTTCTCCTGACTCCATTCCCAGTATTATCAGGAGGCTCATGTGTGAACAGAAGGTCTTGGGAAGATACTTTACCAGGACACAGCAGGACGTCTTCTGTATTTATCGGACGACGCACTGAACACTTCAGGGGCAGCGGATTTGATCAAATTAGCCAAAGGTGCCAACATGATGAACAAGAGAACCCTCAGAAAAAAAGTAAATAGTAATAATAATAATATCCTCCCAGGGCTGACCGGATCTTTAACTGCAAAAGTAAAACATTTGTTCACAGCAACGGCTCAAGCGTAGATGTGAACACGGACCAAAAAGAGAGTCAAAGACAAAGAAGATGAAGGGTAGAAAGGTGTGGAAGTGAGGACAATATTTTGTTAACAAATTGCAGGCTGTACAATGTGTCACTCACTACATGCAAATCAGGAGGAGGTGCAACGTGGAGCAAGAACAAAACCATTATTTAATGCTGTTTATGTCTGAATACAATCTCTCTACAAACAACAAGCTGAAATGAAAAAAGTGAAAGTGGATCTCGTCATCTTTAGACCTTTCCAAAGCACAAAATATATCAATCAGATATTTTCATATATTCAATCCTATAATCAGAGTTTTTAGTAATTGTAAGTGCTCAAATTTTACTGCATTTTTATGCCACTTGCAGAGATTTATGTGCTTTGTTTTTTGGAACATCTCCAAATAAAAACAAAATACCACAACCCAAAACCCTGGGCACGTTTGATTCACTTCCTGAGGGCGAGTCGATTCAGAGTCGAATTACCTTCGCTTCACTCTGAAGTGGTAAAGAACTGCATCGAGGAGGAGAACACACCAGGGTTGTGTTCAACCTAAAAGACTAAAGGCGGCATGTGTTAGGTTAGGAGCGCGTTCTCACCTGTCGAGCCCGAGCTGAAGAGCGAGGAGCCGAGGCTGAGCCCGGTGGTCAGCGCCGAGGAAGCGGCTCCTCCTCCCAGGTTGAGCGAGAACCCCGTGGACGATCCGCTCTGAGGTGCTGACGAGGTGATGACGGAACCCAGACTCAGACCGGTGGCTGCCGGGGCTGACGTGGTGCCGGTGGTGCTCAGAGAAAACGGACTGGCCGAAGCCGCCGGTTTTCCGAAACCAAAGCCGAAGCCCGTGGAGGATGCTGCAGCGGCAGCGGGGGCGGTGGAGGCGGCGGGAGTTCCTGAGAAACGATTTCATTTTAATCAACACCCCTTACGGAAGACTGACCATCTCTATAAAATAATCTAATCTAAACGACCGATGTACTCGTGTCTATTAAGGTGGCATTCCCGGACAGCAGGAACTAAAAGTCACGAGCAAAATCACAGGCCGTGAAATACCGGGAGTCAGCTTTGAGCTGCTGAATCAAATCACTGTTTTGAATCAATATGACTCGGAGTCGACTCACATCCGGTGACTCATTCAGAAATGAAATACCAGCTGCAGGAGCAGGAAGTCACTGTGATTTTCTTATAAATGATGGCTTACCCAAGGTGAGGCCGGTCGATGGTGCAGAAGCTCCTACAACGAACAGAGATAATAATCAGAGTTTCGAAAAATATACTTTTAATAAAATAAAAGCTGTAGGTGATCATTAACCTGTGGGACCTGCTCTGAGTGGAGGTGTGAACAGTGCTCGTACCTGAGGCAGGGGTATTAAAAGAGAAGCCCGTTGTCGGTTTCTGTGCGAACAGTCCGCCGCCGAGCCCCAGGGATGAGGTGGTCGTGGTGGTAGCGGCGGCAGTGCTGGACGTCGCCACCCCGAGACTCCCGAAGCTGAAGCCACCGGGTGCTGAAGCGGGAGTGCTGGAGGAAGAGGAAACGATTTCACGTTATCGGATGTTACACCCGTCACGTGCCGGACGGCACAGATCGTCTCGGCTTGCTCGTTACGGCTTTCTAACGAAGACCGGCAACTCACAAAAGGAGAAAATAGAAGACGCGACAGGAAAAAGGAAAAAAAACATCCGGAGATCACATGCTCGAATCCCGACCATAACAAGGCCACAGCCATCCAAAACCAGGAGTGCTCTGTGTGGGAGGGGCTTACTCTCTCTCTGCCCGTCAATCACAGACACACTAACCAATCATGTCAGCTCATGGATGTGGAAGAGGGCAGGACTGTCTTTCCGCCTCAAGAGTGTAGAAATAGAACACTAACCATTAAAAATGATCAAATCTGCATTACAATGACCTACATTATAATTATTTATATTAGAACCATTTAATATGCAAATGAGGGCATGTTTAATGAGCTCTGCAGTCATTTTCATATACATGTTAGAACTGTTCTTGAACATGATATGTGCACATTTAAAAAACAAAAAAGTATTTAAGGTGTGTTAGAGGACCTTAAAGACGCAGTTCTAGATTAACGCTCTAAATCGTCCTACCTGGCCACTGCTCCAAAAGAAAAGCCCCCCCCGGGGTTAGTGGAACCCAGGGTACCTGTTCCAAAATTAAACCCCGACATCTTTATTGTTGTTATTAATATTACTGGTTTGTTTGTGTGCTTTTCAGACGTAAGGCGCGAGCAGCAAGAGCTAGTTAGCCATGCTAGCGTCCCATCACTCCGTGCAGGCCCAAAAAACCCTAAAAAAAATCAGACCTGTTAAAGCTTGAAACTACAAACACCAACGATGAAAGACTACAATAAAAGAAGTGACCAGGTTTGGTAAATAACGCGTAATTATTATTTTTTGTTTAAAAACAATAAAAGCTCATCGAATTTGTTTCGGCGCGCATGGTTGCTTCTTCGCAGTTTTTTCCCTTTGGAGTTCGTCGCCCCCTAGTGTCCTGGAAGTTATAATACGTCTATACGTATATTTCCGGTTTCGTATAAATTTGTCGGTTTTTTTTTATATACATTTTTATTGTTAATACATACGCAACCCGTTTTCAAACATCTCACTTACACATTTTCATTTTCAATTCAAAACGTCAAAAGTTCGCCATCAATTCAGCCCGATACATTTGTTTTGTCGTGCCAGCCCCGCCCAAGCCGGAAGTACAAACCAGAAGCTAAAATACGATGGACCTTTTTCCCCTACCCGTCTTTGCTGACAAACCCCGCCTCCTGCGCGTGACACGGGCGCGCCTCCAAGGGTCTGATTGGACGATATGCGTTTAATGAGCAACTCTTTATCCAATCATAGAACCTACGTCGGAATACAGTTGGGGAATTAAAAAAAACAACACCCAAACAGGGGTGGAGCAACATCAGAAACAGTCATTATTCTATGGGTGTTGCTTCTTCTTATTTAAAAAAATATATATAGATAGGAAGCTGGAATTCCATGTACAATCTTATCTCTTTACAGCATCTTTTCGGTCTGATTTTATCGCTTAATACGTGATTTAATAATAATAATAAAAACACCACTACAGTGGGCTGATGGAGCACATACGGACCCCGAAGGTAAACGAGCTGAAAAACACACGTTAAATGAGAAAATGTCGCTAGTCTGCGGTTTATTGAACTTTAACCACAGTGTTCGGGATTAGATGAATTATGATACAAAATAAATTCATCTTCAGATCGTTTTGAATTGAAATGGTTACCCTGGAAGAGATGATGCAGAAATCTCACTGCACACTTCACAGCATTCAACTCGGCGGCTAGCTGTAGCTAGCTAATATGATTATTTTGAGCTGTTTGCATGATGTATTTAACGTCAACCTTAAATCTTTTAAATGTCTTTTTTGTTGTTGTTGCAACATCCCGCCTTTTTTAATCACTTTTCCGTTTTCTTTTCTTACTCTAGCTGTCTGTCTGTCTGTCTGGTTTTTTTTTTTTCCACCGAGGCCGAAAATTCAGGCTGCGTCCCAAATCAATCTTTACTCCCTATATAAAGCTCACTATATAGGCTAGAAAACCCGGATTTTACACCCTACATAGTCCACTAGATGTTGGATTGGGTGGCAGCTCAGGTCTGGATTGGTGTGTAATAACCGCCTAATATTTGATCACGATGTGCGATCATATCGAGACGCTGAATCTGAAATTAGCATACTCATTTGCATGATGATAAACACGTAACAAGATATGTTTACGTTTTTCCTGTCTGGTTTGAACTTTGTTCAAGTTTTTATTTTGCGTGTGTTCTTTATTTCTGTCCGAAGGCTGCCTTAAAATCGGGTTGTAAACACAGGTGCGTCTCAAAAAAAAAGGGAATATCATGGAAAAGTTTGTTTTTTCCCCTATGTAATTTAATTCAAAAAGTGGAACTTTCATATATTCTAGATTCATTACACGTAAAGTGAAATATTTCAAGCCTGGTTTTGTTTTAATCTCGATGATTACGGCTCACAGAAATCAACAGTCCAGTTTCACAAAATATCAGAATAGAGAATTTATAATTCAGAAATGTCGACCTGAGAAGACTGTAATCAGCGAATAAACTATAAAACACCTGCGAAGGTTTCCTGAGGCTTTAATCTCTCCGTCTGGTTCAGTACACAATCACGGGGAAGATGGAAGTAAACGCTGCATTTCATTTGGAAATCAAGGTTCCAGAGTCTGGAGGAAGAGTGGAGAGGAACAGAATCCGAGCTGCTTGATGTCCAGTGAGAAGTTTCCACAGTCAGTGATGATTTGAGGTGCCGTGTCATCTGCTGGTGTTGTTCCAGTGTGTTTTCTCGAGTTGAGAGTCGATGCGGCGTCTACCAGGAGATTTTAGAGCACTTCATGCTTGAATCTGCTGACGAGCTTTATTGAGATTCTGATTTCCTTTTCCAGCAGGACTCTGCACCTGCCCACAGTGCCAAAACTTTTAGTAACCGGTTTGTGACCATGGTGTTACTGCGCTCGATGGTCCAGCCGACTCGCCTGACCCGAACACCATAGAGAATCTACGAGAGACACCAGACCCGACAATACAGACGAGCTGAAGGCCGCTATCAAAGCAACCTGGGCTTCCAGGACACCTCAGCAGTGCCTCAGGCTGATCGCGTCCACGCCACACCGCACTGACGCAGTAATTCCTGCACAAGGATTAAAACCCCGACTGAGTATCAGTGCACAAATGTTTTGAGATACTGGATTGTTGATTTCCATGATCATCGAGATAAAAACAAGGCTTGAAATATCTCACTTTATGTGTAATGAATCTATAATTTATGAAAGTTCCACTTTTTTAATTAAATTCCTGTGTTCTTTTCATCCCAGGCTTTGTGATTTCTGAATAGCTGGCTTTGCCTCCACAAATAATGCTGTGTGTTTACTTATAATACTGCTGCATTGTGTGTGTGTGTGTGAGTGTGTGTGTGTGTGTGTGTGTGTGTGTGTGAGAGAGAGAAAGAGAGAGAGAGAGAGAGAGAGAGAGAGAGAGAGTGGCAAATGATGCCTCAGCTGCATTAATAATAGACTACACAGAGGAATTAATCGGATAATGCTTGGCCATGAGCAGAGGGATGTTCGAGTCTCAGGCGTTTTGTGCGTGAGAGAGAAATAAATACTGTTTACATTGGCTCCGTGTTCTACTCGATGCGAGAACCTGATGCCCTGACTGTGATAAATAATTCAGATCCACACCATTTCTCTCTCGTTCTCTCTGTCGTTCCCCTCTTGGGATTCTCCCCCCTCCCCTCTTCTCTCCATCGACCACATTTATGCAGCTACGAGCCACAATTAGCAGCAAATTAACAAACGGTTCCACGCCGTTAACTCCCCGAATCCACTCTGAAAGTCACAGCGAAAGCGTGTGGCGGAAACAGAAAGACTCTAATCACCATAAATCATCTGCCATGTTAGACAAAACATCGAATTAAACCTCAGCTGGAGAACATCATCACGACACCACTATCATAACTGAGACGAGTCACAAAGCCAAGTGGTGTTTAATGCGCATTGGTTTAATGGAGGTACGAGAGGTAGAACCCTTGTTTTGGAAGTTAATCATCCAAAGAACCTTTTTTTTGTGTAGTAACTGATTTAGTGTGCAGTACACACTCCTAATGATTGTTCTTTAGTTTCTACTTTATTATCTAGAACCTGTCAGGAGTTTCACATTTAGCTATCTTAGTAGATTATTAGAGGTTCATTAAAGGTTCTTCAAGGGTTCAGTTGATATTTAAGGATCTTTGCTTACAGACAAAGTTCTGCTAGGAAACCTTTCTGAAGATAACACTTTGCTGTAGAGTTCTACATAGAACCTTTCAGCTATCCTCCAGAGAGACAACTGATGAAACCTTCTAGAGTGTGCTCTTTTATTTCCACAGGTTCCACAGACAGATAGATAGACAGACTGACAGACAGACAGACAGATAGATAGATATCTAGCTAGACAGACAAACCAGCAGACCGAGATACATTTAAATAGACAGACAGATGGATAGTTATATAGACAGACAGACAGACGGATGGATAGACAGATAGCCAGATGAAAAGATAGACAGACAGACATATGGACAGCTAGATAGACAGACAGACAGATAAATAATTAGACAGACAGATGGATAGTTAGACAGACAGATGAATAATTAGATAGAGAGATAGACAGACAGACAGTCAGATGAAAAGATAGACAGACAGATAGATGTATTGTTAGATAGAAAGACAGATAAATAGTTGGACAGACAGATGGATAGACAATCAGATAGATGGATTGTTAGTTAAACAGACAGACAGATGGATAGTTAGAAAGACAGACAGACAGAGACACAGATGAAAAGATAGACAGACAGACAGATATATGGATTGTTAGATAGACAGACAGACAGATAAATAGTTAGACAGATGGATAGTTAGATAGACAGACAGACTTTTCTAGGCTCTAATCATAGTTCACATGAGTAGTCTGTCTGTAGATTTGACCTTAGTGATGAGTTTTGCTAATAATCACACACTCACACACACACACACACACACACACAAACACACAGTGAGGCGTCTGAGACTTGCCTTATGCTGGATGAACAGTTGCCGTGGCGATATGGTGGGGTGGAGATATGAAGGCATTAAACAGACTGACAGGAATGCCACAGGCTGCTGACAAATGGCGTCTGCCAGTGTGTGTGTGTGTGTGTGTGTGTGTGTGTGTGTGTGTGTGCCTATGCGTGTGTGTCTGTGTATTTCTGTCCCACACACTTGTGGTCCAGTGACTGATGTTCTTTACAAAACCGCAGAATGTGGACCCCATGCCCCTCCCTGCTCTGATTTCTGACATTCCTCGGATCTAGAACGTTTTCATCCTGTGGCATTCTCAGCCATGTGCTGCAGAGGTACTGTGTGTTTATTAATCTGAAGTGTGTGTGTGTGTGTGCGTGTGCGTGTGCGTGTGCGTGTGCGTGTGTGTGTGTGTGTGTGTGTGTGTGTGTGTGTGTG
>JAOUWY010000044.1:843627-854094 GCA_025728095.1 Prietella phreatophila | reverse complement strand
ATAAAAATAATGTCTAGAAAAGAAGATGAGTCACTAACAAACAGCTTCCTGTTTCACCATGTAACACAAGGAAGAACAGAACAGAAAGTCCGTTACCATACCCTGCTGTGATGAGAGAGAAACACCCGACTCCTGTGGTCTTATCAGTTCATCCAACTGCTCATTTTCCTACAAACACTATGCTGTTTATGGAGCAAACTGAACATCAGCAGGAAGAAATATTTTCTCGCCTGGAGTGGACGCATTCACGGAAAACTCCACGAGACACGAAATACGAGCGTCCACAGACCAGACGCCAGCTCTCCGTGAAGCTCTCCAGGAAGCTCTCCGAGAGATCAGCGCCGGGTTTGTGATGCTCCTCTCATTTTCTCCTCTCCTTATCTGTCTTAAAGGCCAACCTCAATATTCCGATGGGAGCTTTGCGTCCGGGAGCCGGACTTCCTGGGAAGAGGAAAGACGAGACACAGGACACGGCGGAGGTTAGACATTTATACGTATACATACACAGGATATGAAATATAACCACAGACCGAACACAGATATATAGAGTCACATGATGCTTTTGTTGCTTTCAGGTACCAGCCGTCACTCCGGAAGAAAAGAAGCACCTTCCTGGTGCTGTGAAACTTCCAGGGCCGGCGGTCGACCTTTCCGAGATCAAGAATGTCAAAAGCGAGCTCAGATGGGTCACTAAAGATTAGACACACTCAGGTAGTGCTCTGAAAACCTGTGTAGAGTAGACTCACTTCCTCTGGAACCCTTAAACCATTGCAGCGTGTGTCCGATCGTACACTTCACACCTTATTCTAACGGTAATGCAAATTAGAAAGCGATTAGAAAGCTTCCCGACCACCTTTACTCGTCGACATCCGCCAGATTACTCTTCTGTCTTTCTTTATTTATTTAGCTTCAGATCACATGACTTGACATTGGCGCTTTACTCGAGTACTTTTGACGTGAATTATTTTGCAAACGCATGGAAATACTCCTGTTGCACCATTAACAAATCTGGAAAAGCACTCGATACCAGACGCATAAACGAAGCAGGAAGTGTGTAGGCGCAGAGGAGGGAGGAGTTATATTATAGTCTTTAGTAACTTCAGTATGATCAGATCTAACGAGGTCTGATCTATTTTTGTCTGTACTTTTGATCCCTGGTGCAGTTGTCGAGTGTCACTGGAGAAAAATGTGATTACACGCACACACACACTCACAGAGCAAGGTCAGAAAAAAGGGCAACCCATTTTACAAGTGCGTCATGCTCCCAAACCTGCACGCTGCTGTGCTCGCCTCTAGCCACAAGGTGTCAGTAATTTTGAAACTTTTTTAGCACGTGTGAGTTCGCATAAGAGGATGCCAGCGTGTGTGTGTGTGTGTGTGTGTGAGAAAGGGTGTGAGTGTGAATCAGGGTCTATTAATATCGGTAACTGAGATGAGCTTGGTGGGGCAGTGAGAGTCCGTCTGTGGTGTGACTGCCCTAGCATGATTGTGCTGTCCAACACACACAAGTGTGTGTGTGTGTGTGTGTGTGTGTGTGTGTGTGTGTGTGCGCCACAATATGAAAGTAATGTAATCTGATTATTTTTGGATTACTTCAAGGTCACATATGTAAAAGTCAAGAGACAAGAGATTATTTTAGAGATTAAAAGCATGTTCAGTGTTTGGATTTGTTTTATTTAAACAAACAAACAAACAAACAGATAAACAAATAAATAAAAGATCACTCTCCCTGATGTGGGTGACCATATTCCAGTTTTACAAAAAGAGGATGGCATTTTGTTCAAAGTTACACGTTTGAAAGGCCATGTAATACGAAACAGATGACCTTATATGGTCATGGGCGTCGTCGACTCGGGACAGCTGGCATTCGCTGTTATTGTGGAGTAACTGTTTAACATCGAATACAACATCGCTTCACCTAAACGCGCTCCCTGAGAGGAGGGTAAAGGGCGAGAGGCAGGAATTTGGACAATAGTTGCTGCGAGACTTTTATAATCGACCAATCAGTGTGCGAGAAGGCGGGACTTACAGAGAGGGTTAAAGCAATGCACACATATCATGGAGTATTAGACCATAAACACATCATAATGAAACTAAAGCCGAATCCTGGACATTTTCTCACATTGAGACGCTTTTTTAAGGTCTGGTAAAGAGGACGTACGGTCCCCCTAACGAAAACATTTCAGAGAACAATCTGTGTTCATTTCTACCAAATGAACTTTATGCACCAGGAGGTTGTTCACGTGAGTCATGATTGGCGAGAGAGAACCAGTGTGTGTGTGTGTGTGTGTGTGTGTGTGTAAGAACAGCAGGTAGACTATACAATCATAATGCTATATGTAATTAAACATCACCATTTTAATTTTTTTTTTACACAGGTGACCCCGCCTTGCTTGTGTTACAGAAGGAGACAGACAGCTCTACCAGCTCTAACTATTCCATTACTGATTCTCTACGACAATCTCCATCAACTCCCAAATTTCCCGCCACTGAAACCAAGACGCCCGTCCTCCAATGAACTGCAATAACTCGTCAAAGGTTTCCATCCCTGCAACCCACATAGCAAAGTTGTTTTTCTGGTTCAAGAACGGACTGGAGCCCTATAAAAATCCCAGACTTCAGTTATCCCGAGTGCTTGTGAATTCGTGGCTTAGAACCCATTTCAGATCTGGTACTGAATCTCAGCCTTCTCTAAGGTTAGATACTGCACACGAGTTATGGTCCGAGTATGGCTCAGGCTATTTTGGCAGATTACAGCCACATAGCATCTATGATGGTCCCAAATCCGTCCCAGAAGTCATCTCTAATAACATGTAGACTTTGGTTTCAAATCTCAGCCGTCTCTCACCCAAGATACTGGTTCTCTAAATTACTGCTGCATAACAATTATAACAATTCCAATGCTATAATTGCCATATTAGTACCAAATGTCAGACTGCAGTTATTGCTAGACCCAATTAACAATTTAGTACTGAGCCCAGATATTGCAAATAATGATGGTCCAGTCTGGTTCTCCATCTGAGAGATGCATAGCAGCCATTACAGTAGCAAATCCCAGGGAACATTCATCCCTATTATTGGACCTTACACAAACCTGAACCTATTTTATATATCTGCTACCAAATGTTAGCCATTGTTTGGCTCAGAACTCACGAAGAATGATGACCATGTAGACCTTTCAGCCCAGAACAATAAGGTCCAAGTATGGTCCAGACCGGTTCTCCATCTTAGATTAGCGCTGCCTAACAGTGCCAAATCCCAGCAAACAGAAGACCCAGAATAGCTTGCCAGCGAAGGAAAAAGCATGCCAGAGTCAACCAAATTTCAAACATTTTGGACCTTTTCTACATTGTGAAGGTTATAGCACAAGAATGGTCCAAGATGTTTTAGCACCCATTTTAGATCTGGTACCAAATCCTCAAAGAATGTTGACCACCTAGATTACAGCAGCTTATCAGTCCTAACAGAACCAAATCCCTGCCAGCAGTCATCACTATTACTCATTTATGGTACTGAATTGCAGCATCTTGCATCTAGACCCAGATACCACAAAGAACGATGGCTCACGATGACTCCGAATTGGCTACCAGATGACGCAAAAGAGACAAAGCCGTACCAAACAAATCGCCAGCATTTCGAACGCATCCCCACATGCTGTTTACCATCAGAGGTGTGGCACCATCAATGCCAGACATGGCACCATGCAGCTGCAGACACCATTCCCCCCAGACTTGATGGCACTTCTTGAGCAGATAATTTTGCTATGTAGTATAAAAGCACATGGCTTGAACCACAAACTGAAAACCACAAACTGCACATATGACATGGAATCATGACAAGCTGTTCTCTTTGCTATCTCTTGTTTTAAATCTAAAGTGTGTGTTTTAGCAGTGGTCTGATTTCATAACAGATCTGCAAGCTCCTCTGCTGCCATGTGTGAAGTCACATATTTAAATTCCTTTTATAGAGCCTGAATCATAATGTAGCATGGTGATTAGTCCGTGCTGTTCGTGTTAATAGTGGCAAATGCCGTCTCGCTTCATTTATGCTGAACAAACGTGAGACATTGGAAAACATGTTTTCATACTTCATGGCCTTTTCTTTTGAACCACTATGGGGTTTTGTTTTTCTGCCTTTCCTTGCCATTGTTCTCTGGCTTCGTTCTGAGAGCGTGTAGGCTGACATGCAATAAAAACACGATTTCTCAGTGTCACAGTGTAGGAGGGTGAAGCAATCACAGGTTGTCTTAGAGCAAACAGAATCGAATTTCCAGCACGTCGTCACTGTTTTATTAGCTCTTAAATGTGATATTTGTGAAGAAGGTTTTCTCTCTCTCTCTTTGTTTCCCCTCCTCCTGTTGAACAAGCAGCACATCAGTGAAAGTGTCCTTATTGAAGATTCTGACCAGAGTCAGAAGGGCTACGAGAAAATAATGACCATGTGTGAAGTGTAATAAAAACTTGGGTCAAAAATAAAATATCATGCCACGTAACTGATTTCCTGTCTTCTAAACTGATTTCCTGTTCTGATCTCTCTGTGGACAATATTCCGTAAGAGAGCGACTAACTGACATTATATTGCAGCACTGCGATTCTGGATCGTGATTGGTCGGAATGTGTCGAGTTATTTATTTTTGATAACAGCAGCTGTACCAGCTGCAAATCACGGGTTTATCTTAACTCTCGTTCTAATACTTTATCGTTACTATAGCAACAGCTCATTCACAGGGACCACTCCAGATTAAAAACCATGTGCAGTCATTGATAAGTTTTCTGTAAGGACATGTTTATGTAACGTTTGTGAAGGAAGGAGTCTCCAGCGTCAGCGCTGTTACGGTCAGAGGTAAAAAGCTGTAACTTTTTCAGGTTTCCCTATAACGTCTTATAACAAGGGGTGACGGTTTATTGCTGCTACGATGTAAGAACGTAGGTTTTATGGACATTCCACAACATTAAATGTAACTATAAATGGATAAAAACGCACGATGGGTCAACGTCTTTGACCTGGTAACAGGAACTCTGCTTCATCACACCGCCCAGTGTTGGCTGATTTTAAAACATGGAGTGTTTTATTCCTTAATTATCAGTAGCGTAATTGTTATGGTAAGATATGGAATGTGTTCTATACTAGCTTTTTTTTAACTTCCTTAGCATAAAGCATGTAAATCCTATATACACCTTATATAGTTTACGGACCCTGCATCGGGAAACTTTCATGATGCTTCAGTGCTCATCCTGGTGGAAAGGCGGCTACAGTCTTTAAAAAGCTCGCTGCTTCCCTGAACAATCGTACATTCTTTGCTAGGACAAAGAGAAAACCATCAGTGGTGTTCTGACCACTTCTGTCAGGCAAGCACAAACTGTTTGTACTTGTGTTACTAATTAGCAGACAGATATGTTATATTACGAATGCTTCGAGGATTCGAGAGGATTATCGTCCACATAGCCACGTGTGCTAAGAACAGAGTGAGAATGTCACTGGCAGCCCTCGTATTCGATTTTCTGACACCCCCTTCATGTTACATCCCTGGCCTGTCTGTGCCAGGGACTATTTACGGACGATGACACAATAAAATCATAAGGTCGGTGTAAGGGCTCTGGAATATGACTACACACACAACATCAGAATGGCATACCAGCTCAACAGCAAAAACATGGCCATCTATTAACCCCACACCTCTTTTAGTTTAGGCAAGTCGATGTCTTGTTTACCTTTCGTCTCGTTCTTTGTTTGTCTTATTATCTCCATCACTCTACTCTCACTCTTTCTATCTCTTTAATTCAGACGAGTCCTCGTCTGTCTGTCTCTGACCCACCACGTGTTTCTATTCCTGTCACTGAGATGATGCGGAATCGGGTTCGGGCACTTATGGCAACAGACCGACATACGGTGCTGACTTTTATTTACTTCGAGCAAAAATTCACATGGGGGAATTCACAGCAAACAACTCAGCCTCGTCCTTAATACTCCCAGAATGACGGCAGGAAAAGGGCACTGCAATGAGTGAGTAAAGTTGGATGCTTCTGTTCTTTTCCCACGTGACCCAAAATGCCTTGCTGTTGCCCCTCCTTCTGTTTGTACTTGGACTAGCAGCATTCCTCTCCCAGGAAAACAGGGGGGAGGAAAACAGGACGGTTGTCTGTCTCTGCCAGACTGAAGTGTTTGTGGGCCGTCCGCTGGCTGAAAAAGAGATCCATCCTATTTGCATGTTTATCTGCAGCAGCTATGGGCTTCACCATCCCAGTAGCTGCCCTTATGAAGAGCAACACTCACTTCACTCAATATGCGCCAGTCAGGGGGACGACGGACTGCCTCTCACTTCCCTTATTTCCCTTCCTTTCTTCCCTTTGTTTTGACTTTCTCTTAATCCTCTTAATCTTCACCATTAGTAATGAGTTACTTTCTTATGCTCAGCAAGTCTCATGGCGAAGGGCTGCTCTCTCGATACCAGAGCTTACGGAAAGATGGTCGAATGTGCGACATCATTCTGGAAGCTGAAGGCAAGGAGTTTCCAGCTCACCGCACCTTGTTAGCTTGCTCCAGTGACTACTTTTGGTCATTATTCCAGGATCACACTTTGGAGTCCAGGGCTCGGATTGTCAATCTACCAGCAGTGTCCTCAACTGGTCTGGAGCTGGTCCTGGACTTCATCTACACCTCATGGATCTCACTATCTCCCTGTACATTGGAGGACACACTGGAAGCTTCCTGCTACCTTCAGGTTACCCATGCTTTGGATCTCTGCACTGAGTACATCTCAAACAACCTCACTCTGGATAACTGCTGCTTTTTTGCCAATGTGGCCGCCCGTTACAGCCTCTCGGATGCACTTACTGTCACCAGTCTTTTTATTGCAAGACACATGGCAGGACTGCTGGGTGCCAATGGGGACAGATCTGGACTGCTAGAGTTAAACCTTGACTCCTTTCGAGAGGTGTTGGGATCAGATGAGATACCAGGGGTAAAGGAGACAGCACTTCTACAGCTGGCTCTGGACTGGTTGTCTTGCAACCCTTTACCTGCCTTGGAAAGTAACTCTTTACTCAGTCGTGTTCGATTTGGCCTGGTGCCTCCAGACGATCTGACCCATCTGAGTTCCCTCAACCCACTCCTATGCACTCCTTTCATTCACAGCTTGGTACAGAAAGCCCTGCGTTACCACATGCAGGTTCCTCTCCAGCCACTAATCCAGAGTGTCCATACAAGTTTAAGAGCTGCAACCAACACGGTGCTCTTGGTGGGCGGAGGTGCTGAAGCAGACCGACCACAAACCCAAATCCAGAGCTACAATCAAGAGAGCAGGAAGTTCCACATGCTGCCTATTAACATGGTGAAGAAGCTCCAGTATCAAGGAGTTTGTGTGGTGGGAAACTTCCTCTTTGTGCTTGGAGGAGAGGTCGTAGAGGTGGGCGGGGAGAGTGAGAAGACAGCAGTGATGATGGTGTCTGACCAAGTATGGCGCTATGACCCTCGGTTTGAACACTGGGAGGAGATGGAGCCCCTCTTACAAAAAAGGGCACAGTTCTCCTGCTGTGTGGTGGAGGGTGTAATCTATGCCATAGGAGGACGAGGCCAGAGAGGAGAATCCACCCTTTCCTCAGTGGAGAGATTCAACATGAATACAGGGTGCTGGCGTAGTGGTGTGTCCTTGCCCCATGCTGTCCATGGACAAGCTTGTGCCACAATCGGCAGAGGTATCTACGTTTCTGGTGGCATCCATGGTAGCCAGACTGAGAGCAGCAAGGAAGTGTTGTTTCTTAACACCTTTGAAGATGATGTCTGGGTAAGACGCTCTGCTATGTCTATAGCCAGATTTGGCCATCAGATGGCAGCCATAAAGGAAAAACTCTATGCCTTCTTAGGGATGTATGAACCATTTTGTGATATCGAGCGCTACGACCCTCAACAAAATCAGTGGACCCGACTGAAACCTCTTCTGCAAGACCGCTTCTGCTATGGTTTAACAGTCACACCGGGCGGATGCATATTGATGTTCGGAGGTAGAAAGTGGCAAGACGGGCAGGAAGTGTGCGTTTGTGATGTCCTGGAGTACGACCCTGATTATGACAGCTGGAGGAAAATCTGTAAGATGCCACATCCATTATGTGGGACTCAATGTGCTCAGATGAGTCTCCAAGAATTTATATAGACATAGGAACCCCCCCTAAAAAACAAAAAAAAACAAAACACAAAACCAAAACAACTATGCGAGTAGAAAAGTAGAAGACTGTTCAGTCAATGCAGGCTTGGTAGATTTGTGGAGGGTGAATCTCACTGATCTGTGCAGACAGAATGGATTTTGACCTTCAGACTGGTGAATCAGAAGAATCTTGGCGCTGGAGGCATTGGGGATAAGCAAGGCATGACAGCAAAGGGAGGTCATGCTGACAGCACGAAAAACACAGAGTCCCAGGAGTTCTGGAGTTGTCATATTTCCAGAAAATAACATTGCATGGGAAGAAACGGACACAGAACTGAAGCAGGTGTATGCGCAGACTTAAACACAGACTGGATATTGGGCAATGGACACAGATAAGGCTGACAGAAATTAAGATGTATACCAGAAATGACACAGGCAGAGAGCTTAGGGAGATAAAAAAAGACGGCAGAACAAAAGGAGAAGAATCAATACATCGAAACGAGCATAAAATAGTATTGAGAACAAGGTATTTAAAAGCACTTTAAGTTAATTAAAGGTCTCTGAGTGTGTGTGGGATGAAAATGGGGGGGGGGGGGGGTAGATTTAGTTCTCTCAAATACAACGCATGGGTCAAAACTCAACAACTGCACGGGCGTAGAGCGCTTTCCACTCTCTGTGATGACTTATGCCGTTAAAAATTCTCTAGGAAATGTTAGGTATGATAAGTTGCATATCTTGCATGTGCAATTATTTGAGTCATGTATAAAAAGCATCACCCTAGAGCGAAATTATTCTTAATGAAAGCCATTCAGGGGTACACTAGGAAAGTGCCTGAATAAACGCGTGGAGCGTGAGATCGTCCCTGGAGCTTGCAAGTCATTTAGCGCGATTCATTTTTGCTTTGTCTTCACGAGCTTAAAATAAATGAAATGATTAATGAGTGGTGTTAAAAGCGAAAGGCATGAACTCGAGAGAAAGAGCGCAAGGATGTGGTAATTACCACAAAAGAGTAACACTAGGGATGTGTGTACGCTTGGAGACGCTTGGCATATTGGCACCAGGTGGCCTGAGAGAGAAAGGGTGTGTATAAAGGAATCATAAAAATCTTCACAGTAGCTTGGAGAGAGGAGGATAGGGAAGGAGGGTAAAATAAACTCCCCGTTATATCTGGATTTTGGATGGAGGCAGATGGATCGGCAGTTCGTTCATTTCCTAATGCTTTAGCAGAGACTGCGAGCCTGGAACTCTGGCTGGAAAGCTGGCCTTGCTCAGCAAAAGCATCTAACATTGTTCTACAAGCGATACTACAAAGACAATAAGTGAGTTACTGTGACCACCCTGACGATGATAATGTTCCTACTACAGCCGAGGGTCTCCAAGTGTTTCGTTTCTTCTTATACCACAGCAATTTATCGACAATTAATTATTTTTTTATTAAAGAACATATACGTTTTCACCATTTGTAGACATTTATTATCGTGTTAGTTTCACTTACATTATCACAGCTACTGTAGAGGTGCATCTCGAAAAAGTTCAATATCGTGGAGAAGTTAATCTTTCCCCCCCCGCTGTAATTTAATTCAAAAAAGTGGAACTTTCATATATTCTAGATTCATTACACATAAAGTGAAATATTTCAAGCATTTTTTGTTTCAATCTCGATGATTACGGCTCACAGAAATCAAAAATCCACAATCTCAAAATATCAGAATAGAGAATTTAAAATACAGAAATATCGACCTGAGAAGACTGTAATCAGCGAATTAAGTCTAAACACCTGCGAAGGTTTCCTGAGGCTTTAATCTCTCCGTCTGGTTCAGTACACACACACAATCACGGGGAAGATAGAAGTAAACGCTGCGTTTCATTTAGAAATCAAGGTTCCAGAGTCTGGAGGAAGAGTGGAGAGGAACAGAATATATGAAAGTTGCACGTTTCGAATGAAATTACGAGGAGGAACTTTTTCCACGATATTAAAATGTTTTGAGATGCACCTGTGTAAACAGTCGCCCCCTATAAAAAGCCATATAAGTGTTAACAGGAACTTACAAATCACTTAATGTAACTATAAATTTCTAAAAAATATGATCTCTTTTTTTTTTTTAAATAAAACATTTGCTTTCAAAGTGCTGTGGCACAAGATGAATAAAACACTCGGAGATGTCCCGTCATAGGAAAATAATCAACTTTGTTGTAGTGACAGTAACTCACCTTCATCACACCACCCTGTTGTTGATTAATTTCCCGTAACAGCAGCGCACACACACACACACACACACACACACACACACACACACACACACACACACACACACACACACACACAC
>JAOUWY010000044.1:511990-522797 GCA_025728095.1 Prietella phreatophila | reverse complement strand
CTAATCAAATTAAGACAGGTGGACTACTCCTGTCTTAGTCGCATTATGGACGTGTATTACAGACATGTAAACGCCTTAATCACACTATTATCTTACTCAGAGGAAGGTCAATAATTAGATTACTGCTGTCCATGTAAATTCATATTTATTACAGGTTTAATTACATTCATGAAGCTTCAGGAATCTTCAATCAATCAAGCAATCAATAACTCATTAGCCGTGAAAATGTGTAAAATAATATTGTGTGTAATAACTGTTATAAATGCACACGTGGCGGAGGACACTGCATAAACATCAATAACAACAAAATAATGTGTTTGTGGTGAAAGAATCGTCGAAAGAACGACGTAAATTTAACCAATGCGTAAATAATATAATAAATTAGACCAATAATTAATCAAATACTTTAAAAAATTCATGCGTGAATAAAATATTTTGAGAGTAAATAACTAACAACCAAATATTATTTGTTATAAATGTAAAACTACACGATTTTTAAAGAAAATAATAATAATAATAATAATAATAATAATGTGAGTTTATGTACTTGATATAAAAGTGTTTCGCTAGCTTTCAGCAAGGGATATTTGTTACAATGTTCTTTCCTTCTAGATTAAATAACTAGATTAATTTAACTGTGCGTCCCAATATAAATCTTTTAAAAGGAGAAATCTGATTAAAAGTGTACGGTCTCAGGCATTACAGTGGCCATTGTACCCCGCCCTCGGGTTTCACACACATACAAATCCCGCCTCCAGAGTTTGTCATATCAACCAATCAAATCGCAATGAAAGGATACTCTAGCCAATCAGAAGCAGGAGGCGGTATTTAGCGCAATGCGACTGGGGAGGGGAAACCCGTTTATTGTACCTGAAGTAAAACATCGCTAGCTTTAGCTTCTCAAATGAAGAAACAAAATCAACTGCGCGACACGAACCTCATCCAGGTCCACATACGGTCCGGCTCCCTCGGGGAACATTTCATCCACTGCAGGCTTCATGTCTTCAGAATGACTGCTTTAAGAAACAGCTAATGAGAGCTTTAAAAAACAGCGGACCAAGCTAGGCTAGTAAACTAGCAACTTCCGGTGGTGTCACATTTAATTGCAGCCGAATAGAAACCAGGAGCACTGGCGCTGTTGGAGAACGGGTCCGGGTCTGAACCGTGTCATGCGCACAGCCTCGAAGTTTATTTATTTATTTTATTTGTTTCGTTAGCATTTCTGGGGGTTTTTTTCCGTTTTTTTTAATAATTTTATTGAAATACAAAATGTTTGCAGTAATTAATAGATTTGATTTTTTTCATAAACAGCGTTGTCTGCAAGCTGATTAACTCCATAAACAAGAGTTTAATATACTTATGACAGGTATTTAATGTATATGTATATATGAAGAATAGTGTTTAATACATGATTTGTTACAAGTATAACTGATTACAAAATAATTTTACATTTTATAGATCAAAATGAACACACAGCAAAGCCTATCTAATGTTTATAACTTTAAGGTTAAAACTTGACAATTAAGTATTATTGCTGTTGTTAACTATATTATTAAATATCAACTACAAACTATTCATATCCGTCATTAGGCCCTAAATCCTCATGCAGAGAGAAGTCTGATTGCCCGTTTAGCGTTCATGTTGCTCAGCCACTTCATAGCCCAAAGTGTCACCGAGGTTCTGGTGGGCAAAGAAAGTCCTGGCCATCTCATTGATCTGGTTGTAGGCTCCAATACTGCGAAAGTACTCGATGTAGTTCCAGAAATCAGAGGTTGAGTATGGCCAGTAGGGTCTGGCCAGGGGCTCATCATAGGGAACTGAGTCTAAAAATACAGAAACATGACAGCAATATTGCACAGATGTGGAGGTTCTTCTGTTTTTTTTTTGTTTTTTTTTAAAAGGTAATGTATTAATCTTTTCCTTCACTTGTTTATTTACTATTTAATAATTTTAAAAGTTTAAAGGTTCCATTGTTTCCTTACAGATTCCGGAAATATTTAATATGGAGGTAATATCACTGAAACATCCATTTTATTTCCATGGAAATACCATTAAAGCATTACACTCCTGTAGGACACCTTAAATACCATTCTTAACTAAAAGAATCAATAATATAGATTTACGGCATGAGGAAACCCAAATAGAACTGGGCTTTAAGAGAAACCCAGTTTTTTCTATTGAAATAAATTATATTGTTGTGTCAAAATATTTTAGAGTTCTTGGAAAGACAAGGTTTGTGCAGGTGCATAGAAAGAAAAGCAAGAAAAAGGGGAAAAAATTCTTATGGCTCAAATCAGATATGATAGATCAAATCTATAATATCAAACCCTTCAATACAACATTCAAATAACATCTTACCTCCTTCAGGAATGACTCGAGCCCCTGAGAGGGAGGGAGGGAGAGAGAGAGAGGAAGCGAGAGAGGGGGGAGAGAGAGGAAGATAGAGAGGGGGGGAGCGAGAGAGGGAGGGGGAAAGAGAGAGAGAGCTCTATTACTAGGCTACACAACTCACAAAGAGTTGATTCACATGTCGGCTCCTCGACCCAGGTAATATGAGGAGTTCTGTGCCAAGTTTTATTTTTAAAGATTTTTTTTTTTGTGTCAAAATGTAACACTGAGCTCAGAGTCTTAATAAAAACATACAACATGGTGTAAATATGTCAAATTAAAGCTTATTCTTGAATTTTTATTATATTTGTGATTAAACGACTAAATACATCTAAAGACTAAATAAAATCATTCCTGATTTAAAAAAAATAATAATAAACAAAAGTTACTCACCAGTGAGATGATTGGCGACAAAACACATGAAGAAAGTGCAAAACAGAACACACCACTTCATCTTTCCCTGAACACACACACACACACATACACACACACACAGTGGAATACCATTTATAAGTGCAAAGATTTTTTTTTAAATCTAAATTTATAAAACTTCCAGTTTAATCTTCAGCCTGGTTGTTTTGTACTAGAATTTTTTTTAATCATTACCTGTTTTAAGGTGTTCTTCTGTTTAATAATCTGTGCTGCTCAAAGCTGCTTGAAATGTTCAGAGTTTCTGAATGGTGTGTGTGTGTGTGTGTGTGTGTGTGTGTGTGTGTGTGTGTGTGCGCGCGCGCGCCTCCTCCCCAAAATCTCTTCCATCCCCAAAATCAACCTCATACACATTTTGTGCATAGTTATTTGTTTATTTATTTATTTATCTCAGATTTTCCTGAGAGCCATTAAAAGATAGTCATTTTATTATTTTTATCATCACACACAGGAAGTATTTATGTAGGACAAAGTGACATCAAAATGTTATGATCATGTGTTAAGCTCAAGCACATTAATATATCTAACGTTCATTCTAATTCTAAACATTCAGCAGCTAGAACTGAGAGTTGGAATGGAGTAGGGGATAAACATAAATATACATGCAAAATATAAAGTGTGTGGTCGATAGGGGGCGCTGTTGGGATGTGATTCAGAACTACAGCACCAAAATAAAACAAACTTGATGAAACATTTATTCCATCAAGAGGAACCATGATCTGACAACAACATTTAGAACAGAAGGGAAAAGTGCCGAAAAAATTATTTGTGTTAATATCTTAATTAAAAGCAGAAATCAATATTATGCTGCTAAGTTAAACACGTGTCCACATTAAAATATATTCAACTTTACATTTTAATTAAATGGTTTTGAGTCAAATTTCAACACAAAACAACGAACAATTCCCATGAATTTTCATAAAAATGTGCAACGGTCAGGGTTCGGGTTGGGGTTAAGGGTGGGGCTAGCATTTAAACCTTTTCATTCAAATAAAAAGCTGTTAAATAACCATAATTCAGCATCACTCATCTGAATTCACACTTTTTTCATGGAATTGTTATTTTTATGTAATTTAATTACATAAATTACATTATATAAAACAATAATTGCTCCATATGAATATTTACTGCATGTAAAAGTAAAGCACAAATATAACTGATATTATGAGGAAAAAAAGTTATTGTAAGGACCTTTCCCATCTCTGCTTATTAAAGCGCTTATAGAGATTCATCCGTCATATTTGTATATGTAAATTTATGGACATGGTGGTGGTAGTTTTAAGCCCCGCCCTCACAGCCGTGCTGATCGGTAGGAACCATTCGACTGACATCGATGTTGTCCCGAGAGAAGACCTCCTTGGCGTGGTAGATGGTCTCCGGTGGGAGAGAACGGCTGCGGGACAGAATCCAGGCGTAGTCCACATGGAACAGCCGGAGAACTTCGGTGCAGGAGTAAAGCAGCGCCATGGAGTCGTAATCGGTGGATAAAACCCAGTGCGGGCTGTACGGAGTGACTAACACCGAGATAGAGAGAGAGACAGAGACTTTAATGGACTGAGTGAATATATAAAAACAGTGGATATCGTGATTATGATCTCAGTTTTAAATCTCATTCCTTTCACAGTAGAAAAAAACAATGTGAGCACTCACCCTCGCCACACGTAAATTATTACTCTAAATACACTCAAATTTCTAGCTATAGATGCAGATTCACTCACAAAGAGACAGAGAAAGCAGGAAAGTAGTTACTTCTGATCAATAATTCTGATTGGTGCATAGGTAGCATCACTTCTACGGAATGTAGCTCAGATCAGAATCAGCCAGAAGAAAATGGCTGGAAAAAAGGAAATTCTCCCCAAAATCATCATGTTCTTTTTTGCTTTCGCGGTAGAAAGTAAATTAGGAAGATTATTATAGAAACAAGTTTTAACAAAACAAAGAAATCTATAAATCTAATAACTGCAACAAGAAAAGTTATTATTTGGGCAGTAATTTACATGTATTTAAGTAATCCTGTTAAAACGAACAGGGATGCTCCATCTCTACACGAGTCACTCAATAATCAGATTATTTTAGTAGCACCAGGTACACTTCATATTAGATCAAAGTTTCATTAAGCACTTTCATTTTATCAGCTGATTAGCAAATACACGCTAATAAACACAATATTGTTTAGTTTCGTAATCAGTCTCTTATTTGAGCTGAGTGGATTGTTCTCACACTGACTCACTGAAAAGAGTTGATGTCCCCATCCGTTATCTCTCTGTCTGTATCAAACGGCTGACAGGAGGCGTATCCAAACACAAACAAGCGTTCCGGACCAGAAAACAGTTTTCCAAGCAGGTTTTCTCAGTGACTTAATATACGCTTTTGCTTAGATAATGGCTTCATGCATTCTTTTTTTTTTAATCGGGTTCTACAGATCTTCCAGGTTATTTGTACAAGCAAGGAATAAAAGAAAATCGACTATTGCACCTTTAAATACTCACAGTAGGAGAAACTGACTCCGAGTTTAGCCGGTTCTCTCTGGTTCTGTACGATGGCTGTTCCCTCAGCGGTCCTCACTTTTCCCTTACTGTAAACGGCACAATATAACGTATATTTATAATGGAATTAAATCTCATCCATTCCTAATACTAACATGCAGATCATGTCAGTATAAATCACTGACCGTGTCCGGACATAAACGACTCTGATGGTCTTGTCAGGTCTGAGAGAGTAGTTGGTTTCGATGCATGTGCCTTTCTCATAGGTTGCTGGGAGTTTCTCGATTTCGTACCACTTTCCCAGGTACTGCATTCAAAATACAACAGAAAAGGTGAATCCATTTACAGTACCTGAGTGAGATCTCAGAAATAAAGGGCAGGAAAGTTTCTCCAAACCCTGTTCAGTTCAAAGTTCGGCTGGACCATCGGCGTCGGACACGGACCCCAATGGAAGACCTGAGATGACACTGAGGTGGCCAGCGTCAGCGAAAACATCCACACAACGACGCGCTTCATGGTGGAGACAGTGTGACTGTCTGTGAGGTGGCGAGACGGTAATGAGCACAGCATTAGCAGTTATAATGCATGAGCCGTCATGTGGTCACATAATGGTATAAAGCTTCCTATTGTGCTGTCTAACAATAACTATTGTGCTCTGATGATTTGGGGAATTAGAATTCAATTTAATGACATTTATTGTTAAGCAGGAAAGTCCTACTGAAGCTCATGTCCCGTTTTGAAAAGTCTAAATTCTAATAAATTCTAATAAATGCCAGATGAGCATCACAAACACTGGGAAATAAAACTCATAAAATCAAAATCAAGGCATATTCCAGAAATAACTCAAATGGCACTACACAAGCTCATATAAAACCAACATCTGATCAATAGTTTTCATTTTGTTCTCAGCTTTTGGCAGAGACCTACATTTGAAAAGAACAAACACTAATATTTCTATATTTATATTAGGAAACCCGTTCCAGTTAAAATATATGAAGAAATCAGAAAAATAAAGTATTTGCATCACAATAATAACACACATTGTACATTGTACTTGGTCTAATATTGTAATATGTAATATTTCAAGATTATACAATTGGCTAAGGCTGAATCTATTATTATTCGGTATTCCGTTATCTATTAAAAACTGATTGGTTGCATAAAAATCTGAGCTGGGTAACATTAAAACAACACAATATAATGTATCTTAATAAAGCAAAAATAATAAACACTTTAAAGGCTTTAAATGAACAAGAAAATCTTCTGAGAAACAATTCCAACCTGCCTGGAACTCACCTGCTCGCAGATCAGAGTCAGTGAGGAGGTTTCGGGAAGTCGCTGGGAACTGAAGGACCGAATGGATGACCCTTAACCAGGAGCAGATGATGAGGCAAACTGGTCATGAGACAAATATAAGAAAAAAATGTAAAGATCAAAACAAAGAGTGATTGTTTTTTCGACGTGTGTGTGTGTGTGTGTGTGTGTGTGTGTGTACAATTTGTAGCATGTTAGGATACTGAATAAAAGATGACTAAACCTGTGTTCAAATAAAGCTTTTGATGTGACAAATCTAAAGTACATAATTCTAGAAAAAGCGGGCAAATGTCTATCATCACAAACATCCCAGCATTTTATTTGCATGCTTTAAAAGATCATGATTTGAACTTTGATCTATAATGTTCATTTGACAAATCTCTGTGATAATAGGTTTGTTTTGCAATTTATGATTTTGCTTGGTGATAATATTAACACTCCATGTTGGTACAGTGCATATGAATGATGCTATAAGAGTCATTTTACACATGTGATCATTATAAAATCATTATTTCCATCCATCCATCCTGTGATGGACTGGCACCCTGTCCAGAGTGTACCCCTCCTTGTGCCCGATGCTCCCTGGGATAGGCTCCAGGTTCCCTGCGACCCTGAAGGATAAGTGGTATATAAGATGGATATATAGAGATATTGTAGTAGGAAATTAAGGTACTGTAGCCCTAACTTCATACCTGTTTGCCATTTCTTCTATCTAAAATAAGTGTCTTATAATGTCTTATAAACATTAAAACTAAAGTTATCTCTTTATTGTATGGCCACCAAATAAATAAAAAAATAAACAAAAATTGTATGGCCACAAAAGCAATTTTAATTAAACCTAGATGAAACAAAATGTCTTCAGAATGTTTGTTTTAAAACAGTTTTGAGACTGTCAGCTACCGACAGTGGTAACTTCTATCTGCTTCGTACAAGCTGTCCAAGGTCCTAGACAAGTTGTAGAAGGTGTAGAAGTGTTTTATTTTGCTGGTGGATTCTACCTGAAACCTTTTCTGAACTCTATAATGATATATTATTCTTTCTTGGGGTCAGCTTAACTCTGACTTCAGCCTTCAGCTCCTTTTTATCAGCAGCTTGACCGACATAACAACAGTAACCAAGCTTTAGATTGGTCAAGTGCCATATCTTCACCAAACAATATAAACTGCAGTGCTGTGAAAAAGTATTTGTTCCTGATTTCTTCTGTTTTTGTGTATATCTTATACAAATTATTTCAGAAATTAAAACAAAGTCTAAGATAAAAACAAATGCAACCTGAATAAACAAAATAAAAAATGTTTTTTGGTTTTTTAAAAATAATGGTATTTATTGGAGCAAAAAAGTTATCCTATACCCACCTGGCCTGTGTGAAAGTGTATTTTCCCCTGTAGTTACTAATTCCCAAAATCTACGAAACTGAATTAAAAAAAGGTTCGGCTGGACTAGACGTAAGCAGGCCTGAATACTAAAACCCTGTTCAATCAAATCAACACGTAAATAGAACTATTTCAACAGCATGAAGCTGGTTAAAAGATCTTACTGAGTAACACACTATGCAAAAATTGAAAGAAATTCCAGAAATGATGAGGTGATTGAACTATATCAGTCTGGGAGGGTTACAAAACTATTGCAAAAGCTCACGGACTCCAAAGAACCACAGTGAACATTACGGCTCATCTGAATTTTCTCAAAAACACACCTTGATGATCCTCAAACCTTTTGGGAGAAGGTTCTATGGATTGATGAGTTGAAAGTGGAACTGTTTGGAAGACAGGGGTCCCGTTACATCTGCCGTAAACCAAACACAGAATTCCACGAAAAGATCATCAAACCTACGATCAAGCATGGTGGCGGAAGTGTGATGATGTGGGGATGCTTTGCTGCTTCAGGTCCTGGGCAACTTGCAATAATTGAAAGAAAAATTTATTCTTCTGTCTACCGGAAAATCCTAAAGGAGAATGTTCGGTCCTCAGTCGGTAAGTTGAAACTAAACTGCAACTGGATTATGCAGTAAGACAATGATCCAAAGCTTAGGACTAAGTCCTACTCCTAGAAGTATGTGGAAGACTGTTCTCCAGTTATCAGAAGCATTTGGTTGCTGTTATTACTTATAAAGTTTGCACAACTAGACAATGACACAAGAGCTGTTTACAGATTCCTCTGTGAATAGGTTACATGTCTGGTATAAATTAAAATGAGCAATGTACCCAATGTAGAATGTGATCCACTGATGTGGTAAAGAAAATATAGAATTTTATTAAATGAAGCTGGAGTAATGGTAAATACTTTTATGTCACCAATGGCGTCCTCTGGTGGACCACAATGTTTTTCTGTTGAAACAGCACTGTATATATTGCTACAAAGATATAAATTATTTATTGTTATAAATGTTTTTTCCTCAATAAAAAACATTCTAATGCTTTTTATACTTAGAAAAAAATACAGAACCATTCAATTTGACCCAAAGTCAGATTTATTAAATGGACTAATATTGTACATGAGAAATGAGAGACATACGCTGGGCCATTATTGGGAGAGTTTAAATGAGTAAGAGAAACCATAATAAAGAGCACACATTTAACACGTTTTAAACGTCCGCTCTTCCTGAGTGCTGTGTTGCTCTCATGCCTCAAAGTTCATTTCAGGAGTTTCTACTCAATGTTGGATTCTGGAAAGGGACGAAAAATAAATATCACAGGAAGTAGTACAACAGAGACATTAATGGGGTCATATTCATTTAAAGCAAATATAATTATGAATGCAGTAGCTTACGTTTGCAGTTCCATAGCCTGAGATCCTGTAAAAAAAAAAGGTAAGAGAAAAAGAAGAACAAATATATTTGCCTAGGTACAGAACATAGCTTTGACATACTATTACTTAAGAAGACACTTACTTGGTGAAATTTTAATCTTTTTCCATAAATATACCACCATAAGAGCTACTGGAATACCCAGTATTACTGGCAGTGTAACACACAAGCGGATGAGAGACTCTCCATCTGTATAGAAATAATGAAATATTGTTAGGGAATATAGTTTACAACAACATGCTGGGTTCTTATATTTAACCCTTTCCAAACCTTAAACACACACACACCCACACACACAGACAAACCAACACACACACACACACACATACATACACACAGACACACACACACACACACACACACACAGACACACACACACACACACTATCACATGAAGCTGAAACTCACCAACAGCTATTTCAGGTCCTTTGTCTTTATGTCCACTGACTGTAATATTATTTATGATCTTCCACTTTCCTTTTGTTTTATCGTGTGTGTGCACTTGTACAGCACAAAGATATTGTCCAGCATCCGACTCTGTTACGTTACTGATCCTGATGTTATGGGTGTTTTTGTCTTCAGTTTGGTTTGAGAGTCTGTAAAGCAGTTCTTCTTGCACATTGCAGTGGTGATTGTATGTTATACCATAATTTAAATCAATATCATAAGAATACACACAGGTACTGTTCTTTCCAATGGTCTTGATCCAGTACACTACAAAGTTCTTGTTGTCATATCCTTCTGTAAAGATGAAACTGCAGTTTAAAAGTACATCTTCACCTTCAGTTAGCTGGACTGAAGATCTTTCCTCAGACTTGCTTGTCACTAAAGGAAAAACACTTTTGCTGATTATTCTGAAAAACTAAATTTGTCTTGAGAAAATACAGAAAATAAAAGCGTACTCACTTTCTTCATTTGCAGTGGCGACTATGTATGATGTGACAGTGTTGGGAGACTTTTTGAATGGAAATAAGAAACCAGAATCCAGAGCAGTAACACATCGATAAAATCCACTGCTTGCTGTTAGTGAACATTTTTCACTAACTTTGTCTGAATCTTTAATTTTGCAGGAATTCTGGGTATTATTAAGTTTGAGTGGTTCACCATGAACACACTCCACTGTGCACACATCAATGGTGTTGTTAGACTCTGTGCTTATTTGCCATTTGTTGGTGTCACAAAATAATTTTATTTCATGCTTTGCTTTATAAATGAATTCAGTATGTCCTTAAGGAAGAGGAAACAAGATGTCATTAAGATTATTAGCCTAATATGGTGACTAACATCAGTCTATATACAGTGAGGGGAAAAAAGTATTTGATCCCCTGCTGATTTTGTACGTTTGCCCACTACCAAAGAAATGATCAGTCTATAATTTTAATGG
>JAOUWY010000044.1:419578-430087 GCA_025728095.1 Prietella phreatophila | reverse complement strand
TAAGTGGAGAATAGTATTGTACACTACACTGTAAGTGGAGAATAGTATTGTATAGTACACCGTAAGTGGAGAATAGTATTGTATACTACACCGTAAGTGGAGAATAGTGTTGTATACTACACCGTAAGTGGAGAATAGTATGAGGGGGGAAAAAAATAAAACAGCAAATTTATTATTTTTCTCTAATCAGTGGATCATCAAGTTTCATAATGAATTATGAAAAGTTTTAAATTGACAATGTTTCAGCCTTTAATTGTTAATAATTGATCACCTCAGCATTGAGATGCTTCATCTTTAATATTGATCTTAAACATTTTTAAAATAAAATGAAATGTTTTCCTCCTCACCCCTGACCAGCCGTAGGGCAGAAACCTGCCGTCCTCCCAGTTCTCTGCAGACAGGAAGAAGAGTCCGGCGATCACCACAAACACCCACACGATCAGATTCACCACATTCAGGACGTTATTGAAGCTCACAGAGTTTTTCACTCCAACGGCTATGACCATGGTCACCATAACGGCGATGACCAGAGCGAGCAGGTCGGGATATGATTCCTCTCCTTTACCTGCGTGAAGAGGAGAATCGTTTAACATGGACACGTTCTACTGCATAATCCATATATTATTCAGCTGAAGGAGAGATCCGTCAGCTCCATGAGATCCATGAGCCATCAGCTAGACTTTCTGTATTTGATGTACTGATGATTAAAAATGACTAATATTTAGAATTAGAACTGATTGAAACATTGAGTAACAACTTAAAGTTACAGCTTTTACCTCTGACTGTTATAAAGTGCTGACACTGGAGACAAACAACTTCATCGTATCAGCGATTGTTTTTAGGATTTTCTCTATCATGATTAACATAGAACAGGAATAACTCAACACTACGATGTTGTTAACATTCAGCAGAACCTGTGAGATGGTGTCGTACCGAGGCCGTTAAGAGTGCCCAGGTGAGTGATCATGTATCGGCTAATGCTGTGGTTGGCCAGAGAGTCGAACATGCTGCTGAGAGCGCTCGCTCCGGCCGCCGTGCCGATCAGGTACTCCAGAATGAGGTTCCACCCAATGAAGAAGGCCACAAACTCTCCCACCGTCACGTAGCTGTAGGTGTACGCCGAGCCAGTGGTCTTTGGCACGCGCACGCCGAACTCAGCATAGCACACGCCTCGATGATAAACAAAACAGCATCTTCTGTATCAGTTTTAGACTGATATTGTGACAATAACGTGACACACTGAAGAAATATCAGGTAATATTTCTCATTATGAGTTATACTTCTGGCACAACCCTTAAAACGTCCTGCAGAACCCTACACCAGAGTGTTTCCTCATCAGAAAGGTTTCCTGTAAACTCCTCCGTCCCGAACATGTATGAAACTTAAAGTTAAAGCTTTACCTCTGACTGTTACACAGCGCTGACTATGGAGTCGATGAGGTTAAATAAACATCTCCTCACGCATAGTTTCAAATCATTAAATGTCTAGATAAAGGCTGAAAAATCTCATATTTGCTTTATTGTAAACTTATAATGAGAAAGATTAGACGAGGAAGGTGTGTGGACATTGGAAATAATGGAGATGATGGAGATGTGATTCAGACTCTTTCAGACACACTGTCCATCTCATATAAGATGAAGCGCCATCTTAATCCAACTTTCAACTCCTGAACATCTTCTTAAATTTCGTGTCTGATCGACACGTGTCCGATCTCACCTGATAGGATCGATGCCACAGCGGCGAAGATAAACGACAAGATCACTCCTGGTCCTGCCATTTCCTTAGCAACCAGCCCAGCGACCACATACATGCCTGTCCCCACGCAGCTGCCCACGCCGAGAGACACTAGGTCCACGGTGGTGAGAACCTGTGCCAGTCTGGTGGTTCCGTGTAGATCTCCAGAACCCTCCTGCATGGAGTGCAGGGGTTTGGTTCTCAGCACGCGAGACTGAAAGCCGTACCATGACGCCTCCCACTCGATCCGCCGGGGGTTCAGCTTTGTGAAAACGGAGCTCATCATCTTCACACAGAGACACGGCCAAAGCTTTTCCTCGTCACTTTAATCTTCGGTACCTCGTCTCTTTCACGCTCACGTCTCTCTCAGAGAGGTTCCACCAGCATCCACTTCTGCATTGTGACAAACATAAAGTGAAGATACACTGATGACCAGAAGCTCAGAGATCCTGCATGAAAGGCAGAACGAAGAATTAACACGATGCTGTATACAAAACTCTAGACAGAGTGCAAACAGGTCAGATATAAACAGTGTGTGTGTAATGAATAAACACGAATAATAAACATAATAAACTAAATATTATTTCACTCTTATTTCTACAGTTATTATTAAAGGAACATAGAATTTAGTGCAACTTTTAAAAACAAGTTTATTAAATGCATTACAGAGCAAAAAAATGAGAAATAATTATGAAACGTAATTTTTTAAAAAAAGTAAACAAGACATTAAAATATAAAATTTGATAAAATTATTATTTTTGTAAATGATTAAAAAAATATAGAAAATATAATAAAAATGGAACAATAATAACATATAAAATGAATAAAAAGTCACTCTAAAAGCACCAAATATTATATTATATTATATGTTTATTAATTTATTTGTCGCTCTTTTGAGCACCTTGATATAAATAATTCCACACTGAAAATCAGCCTTGCACAAAAACAAACCAGAAACAGACAGAAAGGAATAAATTTGATTAAAAACTGGAAGTAAAGCACCATTATCAGCTCAGTGGGTCAGGTGACAGCTTGCTATGGTGCTTCGTCTAATCTGACTTTTAGATTAGACGACATTTAGACAGCCTTTCTGCGCAGCGAGCTTCTGAAACACAAATAACAAGAACAGAGAGCTTCGAGATGTCCAAGGAACAGAGTTATCCTACACAAGAAGAATCCCTGATCCGGTTGCCATAGAGACTAAAATGCCATTGAAAGCTGAGGTTGTGATCAGTAACGCGTCTTAACTTCAGATGCTGAGAGTTAAGATTCATTATCTTTGTTAGAATGTGCGGCTTCTTTAAAAACTTTTCTAGGCCTCTAACAATCATAGAAATATAAAGACACTGTAACAATATTATTCTGTGAGTTGCCATATTGCCATTTAAGATGTATATTTAGAATTGTAAAAGTATAAGAGACAATTAATGAAAATAAAAAAAGCCATATACCTTTGCTGTGTCCGTACATACATTTTTCAACCATTTTATAAAAATAAGTAAAGGCTGAAATACATATAGAAATAAAAATCTTGTAACCTTTAAACAAATTGTATAACGGTCCAAATGACTATACTTCTACTACTACTACTACTAATAATAATAATGATAATAATAATGATAATAATAATAATAATAATAATAATAAGATAGAAGAAGATTTTATTTGTAAAATATCTAAAAACAAAGTGAAAATAAAACAAAACATTAATTTCTGTGGCATAATTTGTTAGAATATTAAAATGAAAAAGATATATAAAAAATAAAGATTTTGTAAAGTTTCTACATTTGAGGAAATCAGCCACACCCCTGGTAGAATCAGAGATGCTCGGCCACGCCCTCTTTACCAAGTTTGTCATATTGTTTGAATGTGACACACCCACTGAAAGAGTGACACGCCCACTGAAACCGTGTCATTACCATCAATATCCATCCTCAGTGTGAGAGAACACCTCTGTTACAAAAATGAGATCATCAGGGAGATGGAGCGGAGACTCTCTCTCTCTCTCTCTCTTTAAATATTTATTTATTTATTGACCCACATTTTACTTTTATGTGTATAATGTGACCTTCTGTTGAATTAAGGATTGTAAAAAGTCAAAAATGTCTCTCTCTCTCTGTCTCTCTGTCTCACTCTCTCTCTCTCTCTCTCTCTCTCTCTGTCTCTCTCTCTTTATTTATCTAATTTATTACCCAATATGTTTATGGTCTTTTTTATGCTATTTGAATATTTATTTATTTATTGACCCACATTTTACTTTTATGTGTATAATGTGACATTTTGTTAAATAAAGGCTTGTCAAAGTCAAAAGTCTCTCTGTCTCTGTCTCTGTCTCTCTCTCGCTCTGTCTCTCTCTCTCTCTTATTTTCTTTTTAAAGATGCAGTAATGGCTCTGCTCATTCTCTCATGTCTGTCTGAACTTCCCACTCATTTCTCCTTGTTCTTGTGCCACACTTTGGTTAAACCCTGTAGTTCCACAGTGAATGCACAGTTTTACATGTACAAAGAACAACACTCGAGGAGAAGCTGTTATCGGAATCTCCTCCACAGCGAGGTGGTGTGATGCTTCCTGACCTAAAGCAGAGGCACCGGTACCACCCTTCTCCTGTAACTCACTTTTATTTCCCTTACACCACAGCGTTTACAATTATTTACTTTTTCTGCTTACAGTTATTTTTAATGATGTGGAACATCGGTGAAACGAGTCAATTCCTGATGTCTCTTACGTTATAGCAGCTATAAACCCTCATTCTCTCACCATCCCTCTCTTTACTCTCTCTTTACTCTCTCTTTACTTTCTCTTTACTCTCTCTCTTTCTCCTCTCTCTTTCTCCTCTCTCTTTCTCCTCTCTCTTTCTACTCTCTCTTTACTTTCTCTTTACTCTCTCTCTTTCTAATCTCTCTCTTTACTCTCTCTTTACTCTCTCTCTCTTTACTCTCCCTCTACTCTCTTTCTTTGTTCTCTCTTTACTCTCTCTCTCTTTACTCTCTCTCTACTCTCTCTTTCTACTCTCATTACTCTCTCTTTCTACTCTCTCTCTTTACTCTCTCTTTTTACTCTGTCTCTTTACTCTCTCTTTCTACTCTCTCTTTACTCTCTCTCTTTACTCTATTCTCTTTACTCTCTGTTTACTCTCTCTTTCTACTCTCTCTCTCTTTACTCTCACTCTCTACTCTCTCTTTCTACTCTCTCTTTACTCTCTCTCTCTTTACTCTCTCTTTACTCTCTCTTTCTACTCTCTCTCTTTACTCTCTCTTTCTGCTCTCTCTCTCTTTACTCTCTCTACTCTCTCTCTTTACTCTCTCTTTCTACTCTCTCTCTCTTTATTCTCTCTCTTTACTCTCTCTTTACTCTCTCTCTCTCTACTCTCTCTCTTTACTCTCTCTCTACTCTCTCTTTACTCTCTCTTTTTACTCTCTCTCTTTACTCTCTCTTTACTCTCTCTCTCTACTCTCTCTTTACTCTCTCTCTACTCTCTCTTTACTCTCTCTCTCTACTCTCTCTTTACTCTCTCTCTTTCTACTCTCTACTCTCTCTCTTTACTCTCTCTTTACTCTCTCTTTACTTTCTCTTTACTCTCTCTCTTTCTACTCTCTCTTTACTCTCTCTTTACTCTCTCTCTCTCTCTACTCTCTCTTTACTCTCTCTTTTTACTCTCTCTCTTTACTCTCTCTTTACTCTCTCTCTCTACTCTCTCTTTACTCTCTCTCTACTCTCTCTTTACTCTCTCTCTCTACTCTCTCTCTTTACTCTCTCTTTACTCTCTCTTTATTTTCTCTTTACTCTCTCTCTTTCTACTCTCTCTTTCTACTCTCTCTTTCTACTCTCTCTCTTTTCTCTCTCTCTTTTCTCTCTCTCTACTCTCTCTACTCTCTCTCTTTACTCTCTCTCTGTTTACTCTCTCATTACTCTCTCTTTCTACTCTCTCTCTTTACTCTCTCTCTACTCTCTCTCTACTACCTCTCTACTCTCTCTCTATTCTCTCTCTTTTCTCTCTTTTTACTCTCTCTCTCTTTACTCTCTCTCTCTCTACTCTCTCTCTACTCTCTCTTTCTACTCTCTCTCTACTCTCTCTTTATTCTCTCTCTTTACTCTCTCTCTCTTTACTCTCTCTCTCTCTCTCTACTCTCTCTCTTTACTCTCTCTCTACTCTCTCTTTACTCTCTCTTTTTACTCTCTCTTTACTCTCTCTCTCTACTCTCTCTTTACTCTCTCTCTCTACTCTCTCTTTACTCTCTCTCTATACTCTCTCTCTCTACTCTCTCTTTACTCTCTCTCTTTCTACTCTCTACTCTCTCTCTTTACTCAACATCTCCTTATAGAGAAGTTCACCATAACGACCATAAAAACAGTAATGTATTAGAACGAGGGTGTTAATATAAACCTGTGATTCGAGACTTCAGCACTGCTGTGATTTAAGGTCGAATAAAATAAAAAGAGACTGGCCTAAATCAGGAAAGTGTACAGAAACACACCCAGGAAAAATCCATCCTAAAAACAATATAAATACTTTGATTTAATTGTAAAGATTTCTTTCATTGCAGTAGATTTGATCTGAAACAGAGATAGCGAGGTCTGTGTGTCGGTGCAGATGAGTCATTCAGAGGGACCTTGACTTGACTGATGATGTGTATTTAATCGCATTTCCTCTTTATGTTCAGACAAAACACTGACGTCACGAGCAGAGTCCAGTAACACGGGGCTTTGGGGGCAGACGAGCCATTCTTCACCACTCTCTAACCACCACCACACCCTGAACACGACATACAGATCCACTATGTAAACACTGCTCAGTGTGTGTGTGTGTGTGTGTGTGTGTGTGTGTGTGTGAAGTCTGTTCACTGTGCCACTAATGAGAGCTGTTATATTTTGAGATTGAAGCCTGACATGCAGCTTTCAGAGCCTGTCAAGTGCAAGGACAGGCTAATATGTACATGAATAAACATGCTGAGAGAGAGGGAGAGAGTTAGAGGGTGAGAGGGAGAGAGGGCGAGAGAGTGAGAGAAAGAGATGGAGAGAGAGAGGGAGAGAGGGAGAGAGAGAGAGAGAGAGAGAGAGAGAGGGAGAGAGAGAGGGAGAGAGAGAGAGAGGGGGAGAGAGGGAGAGAGAGAGGGAGAGAGAGAAAGTAAGAGAGGGAGAGAGAGAGAAAGAGAGGGAGAGAGAGAGGGAGAGAGAGAGAGAGGGAGAGAGAGAGAGAGAGGTATTGTGTAGTTCTATTTTATCACTTAACGTGGGCTTTAGTGAGGAAAGATGGATCACATCAGAGCGTTCATCCTTGCCCTCTCTAACATACTGGAAAATAAGATCACAGGCCTGATGATGATGGTGATGAAGATGATGATGATAATGATGATGATGAAGTGCAGTGCTGATCAGTTACTCCATTAGACGCTGGTTGATTCTGTGTCAGTGTTAAACTAACAGGTTCTCCCTTGCCCAGTTTGGAGAGCTGATAAAGCTGAGAGTAGAGATAACCCCAACACTAACGCACTCATCAGTTTAAGTGCTTTTTAAGTGTTGTTTTTATTTTCATCTTTATTTCTGACATTTCCATTTTATAGAGAGGAAATGAAGGAGTAATGATAAACACCTCAGCGCTGATGTGAGGGTGAAGCTGAAGCTCTGCTAAATATTTACAAACTCATGTGAACAGTTAAACACACACACACACACACACACACACACACACACACACACACACACACCTCACTGAACCTGAACTCAGAAAGCTTGGCCTGTTTCTAGCCTAATAAATGTACATTTAAAACAAACAAACGAATTTCCCCTTATTACCACATAAACAGATAAATACACACTTCTCCGACAGACAATAAACACTGCACTATCTTCACACACACCTTTAGACTTTTCTCTCCTCCACATTGCAGACACATCACTTCAGCCTCAGCCAATCACAATGCCAGACACTCTTCTGCGCCATTTCTAATATATTTACACAAAAGCTGTACAAAACTCAGTTTCCCAGAAGAAGAGTGTGAGGGTTTATTACACTTACACCATCAGTAATGTTTATCTGCTGCAGAGAAACTCGGATTTACTCTGTTCCCATAATAAACATCTAGAAGTTCCACCCAGGTCCATCAGGAATACAGAGGAAACATCAATCACACAGCTGGCACCTTCTAGCAGATGCGTTAGTTTAGACTTTAGCTGTGTTTGATGGAGAAGTTAAGCATCACATGACACTTTCCGAGCTCCTCTCAGCAGTTTCCATGATGTTTTAAAGCACATGGACGCGTTCTCTCGGAGTTAACAGACACAGTCGAGCAGTTGTAAAGCATGAGGAGTGAATGGACATTATGGATGAGAAACTCACGGTTGCAGGTGAAGAGCGCGTGGTGTCGTGCTCCATGTCCGTGCCGGAGCTCCACAGCGGGACTCGGAGCGCGCGCACAGACGCGTTGAATTATTCACCCACTCCTCCATTAGATCACAGCCGAAAATTAATTATTCATCCCCGTGTGCCCGATTCAACTCCTGCTGCTGACGTCATCACCACTCCTGCGCTCCTGCCAGGGGACTGTCTGTCTTTACTGATTCATAAAGCCATACGATACATCAGCAGAAATACCCGGATGGGACATGGTTAATTAAAGCGCGCGCGCTGCTGCTGCTGCTGCTGCTGCTTAGTGACGTGCTGATCATCGATATCACGATATTGTGGCGATAAATCGGTAGCAACTTTCAAATGTAAATCATGCAAAGAATGATCTCGATGTGAAAATGTTCCGCTGAGAACCCTGTCTGAGAGGAGGAAACGCACACAAGTTTTCCAGAACATTCAACAAAAAGTTTGATTTTATATGGAATTATCCAGCAATACTTAGGAAACGTGATTTGAAAAATAAAAACACAATTTTATAGTGTTACTGTGGCACTTTACTGAGTTTTTTGGTTGGTGATGATGTTCGTGTGGTACATAATGTATGTTACTCACATGATACTGTGATAAATATATCCATTATTCCATCTTGTGCATGGGGCACAAGGCGGGGTACACCCTGGACAGGGTGCCAGTCCATCACAGGGCACAATCACACACTACGGACACGCCGATAAGCCTACCATGCATGTGTTTGGACTGGGGGAGGAAACCCCCGCAGCATGGGGAGAACATGCACACACACGGCGGGAATCGAACCCCGGACGGGTGAGGTGAACGTGCTAACCACTAAGCCACCATGCACTGTGATATATATATATATATATATTTTTTTTAAGGGTTGAAAACACAGTTTAGTTTATTTCCAAACGAGAACAAAGATATTTGGTCTCATATGTAACCATGGTAACACCTTGCTCATATATTTGTGGATGTTCGTTCGTTCCAGCATTAAAGAAAGCTTATACAAATTTATTGTAGTAAAATGACTGCAACCATCATGCATCAGCATCACGTCGGTAATGCACCACACGATAACCAGTGCGTCCTCACACTTTTCTTCATCGTTTAATCAAAAGGAAATGTTTAATCAGATTCTCTACAATCGTTTATTACAACCGTGACCATCATAGTAGTAAAACTAAGACAGTTAAGAGTTCCCAGCTTCCCGCCGGTTCTACTCGGAACCCTACCTGATGTTTAGGATTTCTCCAAAGAAGTAGTTGCGTAGTTCACATTAGAATAAAAAAAAACAACAGAAAGTAAACCATACAGGTGCAAAGAAATTGAAATGAACCCATGTTCAGGTCTGTGAGGTGACCGCATTGAATGCTGACAGAACCCCCTCTCTCAGGACGAGTTACGGTTCTCAGTGCCGTTTTTATGTTCTTAGGTTAATGTTCTTCCATGGCTGATTACCTTATTGTGTACACCTGTTCTGTGTTTTCACATAGATTTGTTTGCCTCTAAACCCTCGTGTTTCTCTTTCTCATCGCGAAGTCTTGCCATTTGTATGGTGCACTTCTCAGGGTTGTTTATTGTCTGCTGCTTTCCGTTTTTGGGGGTTTTTTTTGTCTAGTACCTGAGTTATTGTTTTTATAATTATTATTATTATTGTTATTATTATTATGGATTATACTGTACTGATATTGCACACGTGTTGATCATTGCTCTGGATTTTTTTATAATGATTTCTGAATTTGCTCTAATCAAGCCAACACTGAGTTTATGTATGTACACCCTGCCTCATCGTGCAGAACGTTACACAGGTACGTCTTTAGAAAGAAAACATTAACAGTAAGAACTCATAAGAGCCCGGTTGCTCTACACTTTTTCGGGCTCTTTTGCTTATGCTCATTATCAGCTGAACTTGTGAAAACATTCAAAATCTGAGATCTAAAACATCAGCTTTTAAAGGTGTGAAAGAGTAATGGACTAAAAACATGAGGGTGTGTTTGGTCTGATCAGGGATGTGGCACCTAATTTATTTTTAATTCCCTCTGGAGAACGACTCTCGTGGCTCGAGTGGGTCTCAGGTTCCGCTCGAGACGACCTGTCGCTATGGTGACGGTGTCAGGAGTAAAAACCTGGCGCGCTGCCATCAACAATTCACATTAGCATTCCTTCCTCGTAAACATTAATCGTGCTGTAAAAGTTCTGAGTTCTGATGTTTCAGGATTCTTTAAGTTGGAGCAGGATTAAGAAATGATCAGATCTCCTGCATTATGAACGAAGACCTGCGATGATGATGATGATGGATCGTATTGTTTCACTGGCAGTATGAACCACTCTGCTTTTGTTTGTTCTTACAGGCATAAAATGGATACACGAAGCAGGATGGACAGCACAGTGTATGTGTGTGTGTGTGGGG
>JAOUWY010000044.1:325008-332546 GCA_025728095.1 Prietella phreatophila | reverse complement strand
GAGTGGATTGGAATTTATAACACTTTTTCTACACGCATAATTCTAATGAGAGATGTCGCTAAGAATTTTGACTAGTACAAAATGTAATTCGAGATCTCTCCATTTGGTTTTTGAAAAGTCATCATTCAAATGTAAGTTATCTTAAATTCCTCATCATTAAAGATATCCAAAAATACGTTTTAGATAGCTGAAACTAACATAACTAATCAAAATACAGACGTAGATATCCTGAATTTGATTTATGTCTAGTGCAAAGTCTTGAGTTTAATTTATTATTAGTCAAATTTTTATTTAAAGATATATATAATGTATATGTATATATAATGTATAATGTATAATGACATCTCCAATGGATCTGTGACCCGGGCAGTCTTTGTTTATCAAGACATATCTTGAATTAACGTTCATACTAGACGAAATTGCTTTATAGATATCTAAATTATGTATTCAAATTACTCCGTTGCCTTTCCTTAAGACAAATGGAACCTAAATATACCTAATTAAATATGCCTATTAATCTAAGAAAATACTGACCGTGCACAAATACCATGGGCCTACATCAGGTTAAATCAGGATAGAATAAAGCTTGAAGAAACAAATGTCTTCTACAAATCCTTTGAATAAATAAAATGCCATTGAAAACTTCCACACGTCAAGTTCATCATTCCATAAAAAATTATCTGTATGTTTACATTTTGTATCATACACACGAGTATATTATTATGCACATTAAAATATCAGAGCAACAGCGCTTCCCAGAGGCCGAAAGGTTCAGTACAGCGGCCGCCATGGTTCCCACATGCCACTCACGTCATTAAACAAATTGTACCTCAGTTCAGATACCTGCAAATATCATTTTGACTAGACAACACTGAATTAGAGAAATCTCTAAATACCGTTTGTGTTCGTGTGACGCGTCAACTGACGACGTATATGACGTCATTAAAGATATATTAAATGGTTATTTTGCCAAGACAAAATGCATTTACAGAGAATTTCAGTCAGAATTCTTACCTCGAATTATAAGTAAAGAAATCTCTAATTATCATTCTGAGTAATCAAACTGGAATTATGGCTCGTCGAAAGGCAACTGTAACTATTACTTTTATTGTAAGATATAATTAGAAATAATCAATCATATACCCCAAAGTTAACTGCCCTCTAGCGGTTAATCCTAGTACTGTACCAAAATAAACAAAGGTTACAAAAGGACATTTCTATCGAGAGAATATGAAGGTAGAATTAACAGGTAACTCCGCTCGTCATTCGCTGTCTGCCTCGCTGTCACCTGAGGCAGGTATTATTAGTCATTCTCAGGATTAATCACAGCTCGGGTGATGTTTCTCCCTCCATCACCCCTCAACTCTGGAACATTAATGCAGGTTCTGTAAATGTTTTTGAATCGAAAGTAAAAACTTCTTTAAATCCGTTTATTCATACAAATAAAGAGTTTTTAGTTCACCTGATTTACTGTTATTTACTAACTTTAGTTATCTTTTGCCATTTATTCATCATTTCATTTTGCTTGTTTTGATTACGTTTTAAAATGTATTTAAAATGTATTTATTACAATTAAAGCTTTTTCTTTTTCTTTTTATAAACATGGTTCATTGCTTTGGCTCATTTTAAAAGCACCGTGAGACTGTAATGAAAAGTGTCATAAATAAATCTGTTTATTTATTTATTTGTTTGTATTTGGTATTATTTGTATTTGAATGCAAGAAGAAAAATGCAGAAGGTTTTGGGCGTCTCCATGGTAACGTCTGGTGATGATGTGGGGGTGGGGTTATGTAGAATTAGTATATGTGTAAAAAAAATGTCTGATTTGATGTATGAATATAATGAAACTAAATGTGCAAAAAAAAATCATCAGTAGTTAAAAAGAGAGAACTGGCAACACGGAGTGATAATGTACTTCCGCTCACCTACATCTTACGTAACTGCCACGCCCCTTTTCCTGTGTCCTCATGGGGGGAAATAAACATTCTTCATCCTCATCCTCATATTCACACCTCAGCTGAAACACACCGGATGTTTTTGCACTCAGTTTTTATTTTCATCTCTTTTCAGTTTTAGCTGAAGAACCAGACCTCCTTCTCCTCCTCCTCCTTCTCCTCCCTCCTCCTCCTTCTTTGTGCCGTGTTAAAGGAAACATCTCAGTCTGAATCCTGTGTTAATGTGCTGATGTTCACGTTCATTCAGGATTTAGCACAAATCCCGGAGACCTACAGAGATGAAAAGCGCGGGGTGGGGAGACACCTGGTGGTGATGAGAGTAAGTGCAGAAGGAAAATGTAGAGTTAGAATCATGACATTAAAAATCTGAATTTGAATCCTACCATGGGTGCAGTAACCGGATACTGAAAGTCAATATGAGTGATTGTGTATAATCTGGTCATAAGAAAGATTAAGTCCGTGTTCTTTCACTTTTCAGGCAACACGCAGATGAAATCAGCGAAACCTGTCCCTAAAGACCGCTGCAGTACATTCACAGCTTCAGTGCTCCTGAGCAAAGTCAAGTTTCTGAATTTCAAACACCACAAGCGTGAAATTCAGATACAGACTTTAGATTGCTCTTCTGCAGATCACAATATTCAATTTGAGATGAAAGGAGACTAAATCAGTACAACAACATAAAAATTCAGATTTCTGCAATGAAATGAAAATTTCTTACTCCAGAGGAATTAAACAAAGGAAATGACGAAGGAAGGAAAAAGAAATAAGGGAACTATAAATCCGAGACATCCAGCCTTCTACAGAGCATCAGCTGCAAATGAGCTGTTAAGCACATTCTCCATTAGGATTATTTAAAAGTACATTAAATAATGATATGGAGATCATTAGCACATGTTCAGGGGTTTTGGCTCTGGCTCCTGGACCAGCTAGCACACAAAGGCTAATGGTTTAAACATAATCTTCCTCCTGTGATCCCAAATCATTCCTTTTCCATCCTTTTCGGCACCTCACACACGAGCGTGATCATTAACTTCACATTGTTGTCTCTGATTATTTTGGCTAACGATGGAGTCCAGAGCTGATCATTACACTGTACTGATCTGTGGTGTGGTTCTCTCTGCCCTCATACCTGTAGTGCGCGTTTCATACAGTAATGCGACTGTAGTGAAGCTTTCAACTGATTTCAGGTATACAATGTAGTCGTTAACTTTAACTAGCTGTTAATACGTTAAACGGTTCATGTTACAACACCTGTCCAGGTAAAAGATCCACACCAAAGGCACAGGTTTCTTCTGCGTGGACTAATTACAGTTTAATGCAGGCAACTACAATAAATAAGGAAATAAATGATGCTGTGATCATGTGACTAAGTGACATTTAATTTGTTGAATTATTTCTATCAGTTGTGTAGATTGTAGTCAGATCTAGCCTCCAAAGCCATCTATTCATGACATTAATTACCTTGCATTCTGTATTATGCAAAAAAAAACAAAAAAAAAATGCAGTAAATCAAACTCTATGAAGTTATGAAAGTTAATATTTGGTGTTCGTATTAAAACAGAGAGAAACAGTAATGCATTACCTTTCACCTCCTGGTGCCAGAATTTTTACACCTCACTTCCATCTCAGTGCAAACCACCAACTTCACCTACACACCTACACAATCTACACACTACACACCTACACCACCTAAACCTCAACAAACAAAGAACCAAAAACACAGCAGCTCTCACGCCATCGGCTTCATGTGAACTTTAACTACTCCAGCTTTGATCGTTAAACACTTAACCTCACAGTTTTCTTCTTGTAGAAGTGAAGAATCTGTACTGCTTTGGTGAACATCGCTGGAGACCTCTGGAGATGTTATGGTCACAGTGGAAGAGGATGAAACGGTGTTGATGCAGGCTGATCATTCTGGAAGGGTATTTTTTTGAGACGTAGCCAGCGTTATGCAATATTTTCACATGAAATCATGTGGGACATGATTCACACTTTAACAAGGTTAATCAGGCTGAAAAACCGGATCTGAACATCTTTAAATAACCACAGAGCACACACCATGAACACAGACATGAGGACTGATTTTCGCAGGGAAAGCAGCTGATGAGTGATAATCTGTAGATTCGTCTCGTCTCACAAGAAGGAAAAAAATCCCAGAAGAACCTTGATGCTTTCTGCAGCACGGAGCTGGAGAGCGAGCTGGCCTTCATCCTTGCGCTTTAACGTGAATCTACAGGAAGTGCAGAAATGACTTCAAACATATCACACGTTGCATGTCATTTCTCACCCACACGTGAGGACTCTGTGCTGCTGAACACACACACACACACACACACACACACACACACACACACACACACACACACACACAACAAGAAAACCCGCCCTTAAACACAGAGTACTGGCCATCCGTCTCTCTTTTAAAATAACATTGGGGGGAAAAACCAGAGCTGCGAGTTAAAAACTGCAGAGGAAATCAGTGCACTGTGCAAAAGTATTGACACCTAGTTTCTTCCAGGAGGGATTCTTAGACCTAAAATTCTGAGTACTTCTGCTCAGTTATAAGAATATTTCCTTAATCTATTATATTATATTATAGCTTTATATCTATATTTATTTTAACCAAATCCGCTCAGTTGTTTGAATGGTTTTAAACGAATGGTTTTATCTTCTCTTTCCCACACGGTGACAATGGGAGTGAATGATGAAGCTTTAAACTTGTGTCTCACAGGACTTGTGCACGAACCCCTCCAGCGAGTGGAGTGATGAGGTCAAAGTTCAAGCTCAGAGCTCACTCTGGCCCAGGTGTCTGTGGGGAGTGTAGGGGGCGTGGTTTTTTATCGTACCTCAAGGACTGCGCGTCAGATGATTGACAGAACTCTCACACACAACTAGAACCGCGGCGACGTGAAGAAAACCTCAACAAGCAACGTAAAGTTTACAAATCACAAGAAAATAGTTTTAATCCCAGTAATGCATATTAATCCACACTCATTAAAGGCTGACGATGTTTTTTGACAACTGATTTTCTGTGAAACATAAAACAATAAAATAATCATCATCAGGTGTGACTCCGCTCCTGATTTACAACATCCACTTCCTGTACAGCAACGTTCAAACTGCTGTCTTTACACGGAGATCAAAATACACATTCATGATTAATCACCACATCCGTTCACTCATCGCACAGAACCACTGCTCCACATCCACAGAGCTCCTGCGCTGCATTTACGCTCACACTCGTTTGTAAAATTGTAATAAAGCAGATTTAAAAGTTTAATACAAATGATTTCACAATATTATAAAATCAGTATAAATGTTTTTTTATTTATTATTCATCGTTTAATTAGTAGGTTATAAATTTAGGTGAGGTCATATAATATCTTATAAATCCGAATAAGAATAGGTTTTTTTTCATTTTTGACCAGTTTTAACCTTGAAATTGTTTTATATTTCACTGGCATTCTATAAACAAGTGCACATACAGATCTGCCACTGGAACGAGACAATTTCAAGCTTAAATGGAGTAAAAATGCCCATGAATATTTGAATAATAATTTTACAATCACAATGCGCTCTGATTATTAAGAATGATGATGATAATTAAAAGCAGGAATGTGAGTTTAAGTTTAAACACCACAAACGTCCCGAGGCACTTAATAAGAAAGTCCTGATGGCTTTAAACTCATCAGCATACATAAAATAAGGAAGACGAATTAAACGCGTACAGGTGTGTGTGTAAATATGGCCGACTTTTACGTCCAGTACAGTGAAGATTTTAAGTTAGGTGATGTACAAGGCCCAGAGTCAAAGCGAGGTTACATCCCACATTCGGCAGATCACGTTTCTCACGTTTGGCACTTTGTGCTTGAAGCCACGGAACTGTACAGCAAAAAAACAAAACCAAACAAAAGCATGCTGTGTGACACAAGAAACAAACGAGAAGGTATTTTGTGGAATGTGTGAAGATACCGAGGAGATGAAACACGTTCCTCTCAGTGTGTTTGCAGGCGTACAGGTTCCATTTGCATAGTGTTAGACAAGAACGAATTTTCCCCACAGAGTGAAAACACAGTCACATCACGACTCGACAGATCTCCTCTAAATCCTTAAAATCCACGAGCAGATGCTCAGAAGCCTCCTGAGATAAACCCTCTTCAGGAGGAACCTGCTCGGTCTCTCAGGTCCACACCTCCATAGGTACCATGGCTTCTTTAGAACCGATGGGTGGGAGAAGGTTCTGCTCACTCAGGAAGTAGAGAGGAAAGTGGACGAGGAAGCCTCGGATTTTCTGGAGTTCCTCCTGAGCTTTCAGAGGGTCGTCTTTATCCAAACCGGACTTGGACAGAAATCCTTCCAGCTCCAGGCTCGTCCTCACGTCACTCGACGGCAAACAGCGGAACACCTACAGAGCAGGAGGAAGGTTAGACACGATCCAGGAGACATGACGACATCTGTCTCAACATCACCACACATTACACCGATACAGATTTCTGGTACAGTCCAAAAGTTTGCACACCCTTAGAACACAAAGATGAAGAAATATCTTGCAACACCACATTTAATTCCTTTACCACAAACATGGGTGTGATATTAAGTATAAAAATGGTACAAAAAGTTTGCACCCCTTTCTCAACGTGGCAGAATTATCCTCAAATAATACACAGATCTGTTCTTTACATTCAAAACTTTTATAAAAACCAAACTTTTCACATGCAGATTTGTGAAACATTAAAATGAAGGATTTAATGATAATAAATAGGAATATATTATGATGCAGCAGACCTTCTGGTAGATGGTGGCATTGCGAGCTGCAGTGGTCATCCACACCTCCTTGTAGAAATGGTCACTGATGGGGTCTGAGACGTCGATGCTGGAGTCTGTGTGAGCGCCAAGGATCGTCCTGCTCAGGGCCGAACATTGACCCGTTTAAACACAAGAGAAAAGCCATGAAGTCTAAATGCACGTTAATTCTCTGTGGTTTGGTGTTTTCAGTTCCCCAAGAAACCGTTTGACTGATGGATCTTTAATCAGTTTTTTTTTTGGTACCACAGCAAAGAAAAAAAAATGTTAGCTTCATGTCAAAAGGTTCCAAAGGTTATTTAAGAAACCAAAATTGAGTATAATAATCATATAAATATGAAAGATTAGGAACAAATGGGTTTTCCTGCAACATTGCCATGCAGTGGATTTGACTAGTTTCTTCATTTTAGTCGTTTACATTTTCCTGACCCAGACGTTAGCTCCGCCCCCAGTTGAAATCTAGTCATTTAGCCCCGCCCAATACACCTCAAAAGCAACTAACGAGGCAGATGCAGTTCCACCAGGAGGTGGCGTCAGGTGGAGGAAAAGATTGATTTTCATATTGTAATTCATATTTCAGACAGTAGAGGTCACTACATATTACACACTGCACTTTAGGTTGTTCCAGTTCTCCACAATAATTATTTTTTTAAATAAATAATAATTTTAAAAAATCACAGTCACCTAAAACATTCCAGACGGAGCTGCAGTCCGAAACGTCCTGCCTGATATTCCTGTCCGTCCATAACAGACGTCTCAGTCGCCGTGTCCTCGTAAATA
>JAOUWY010000044.1:303206-316439 GCA_025728095.1 Prietella phreatophila | reverse complement strand
CATCCATCTTCTACCGCTTACTCCTTCTTCAGGGTCACGGGGAACCTGGAGCCTATCCCAGGGAGCATGGGGCACAAAACGGGGTACACCCTGGAAAGGGTGCCAGTCCATTGCAGGGCACAATCACATACACACTCACACACCCATTCATACACTACGGACACGTTAGACACGCCGATCAGCCTACCATGCATGTGTTTGGATTTGGGGAGGAAACCGGAGTACCCGGACCCTAATCCCTACCATTAACCCTAATCCCTATCACAAACCATAATCCCTAATCCAAACCCCTACCCACTAACCCTAATCCAGGTGGCAGGAAGCTTTCCATCTTGGAAAAGTAATTAATTAATTGACTGACTGATTTTTTTTTAAATAAAATTAGTCATATTAGTGAATAAATTTGTAGATTTACAATAGGAAATAATCCAGGAATAATCTCTCACTGGATGTTCAGGATAAACTCAAGCTCAGTCCAGGAGTGTTTTCTAATTTGAAATGATCGCATTAACCACATTTTCTTGATTATTTGCAGCAACATACAGGATATATGAATATTACTGAGGTAAATGGGACCATGAGAAGAGTCAGATCTGGATCGTGAGCTGTAGCTTAAAGAGAGAAAATCTGCAGTAAAGACTCACAGCTTTGCGTTTCAGAATGCAGTCCAGACGCCAGCGATTTCCTTCAACAACCGGCCTTTTGAGGAAAATCTCCGGACTCAGCCTGCAAACGTCAGACGCCGAGATCAGAAACAACCAGAAATATTCATCTGACATTCCCAGTTTCAGTCTACTCACAAATAAAGGACGAGTACCTTCAAGTTCAGGTTTATTAAAACATAATTTCATGGCTCACAGTTAAAAATCAATAAAACATACATATACACACACAGACAAACACACACACATATATATATATATATATATATAAATAAATAAATGTACGTTTCTCCAGTTTTTCCTTTAAAAGGTTCTATGGAGAACCCGACACCAGAGAGCTCCACTCGCACTTTACAACTAGAACTAGCGCTAGAGCACATTAAAAGGCTAAGAACCCGACTTTTGAAATACATTTACTGCAAACAAACAAACAAACAAATGATTGGAAATAAAACTATTTGTTTTCATTATTTTAAAAATCATCTTTACATTGTATATACAAAATGAATATGACTGAATATATATAAAAATGAAATACGTTTTATATTTTAAATGAGAAATCTTTAATGGTTGATGGGATACAAGAACTTTAATGTTCGTGTTCGTCACGCCAAGCTCGGCATGAAAGACTGTTTTATAGCGTTTAGTTTATTTTATTTGTTTATTTATTTCTACCTAAAACTTGTTAACAAAATGGACTTGTTGAAAAAATTGCACATGTCCCTCTGCAGAAATAACTTCACTTTATTTACTGTCACAAATTGGTTTCTTCGGTTAGTGATGTACTACATGATGCACACGTACTGCACATTCTGTCTTCTGCCCCAATACTGCTACTACAATTAATAATAATAATAATAATAATAATAATACAGCATCTGTAGAAACACAGAAGAGGATTTATTGACTTGCAGATTTGTAACCATAAACCTGACTTCTTACTGAAAGAGGATCTGACCACTGTTCTGTCTTCGGTGTGTGTGTGTGTGTGTGTGTGTGTGTGTGTGTGTGTGTGTGTGTGTGTGTCTTGATGTTTTCTGCTCTAATCTACACACACAACACCATCTCCTTGTCCGAGTTGCCATGTAAGATTTTGAGGTTTTTGTTTCTTCTTTTTTTTATGATTATATTATTGAACCTGAGCCACAGTCAGTTGTGTTCTGTTCACACATACCACCAGTCTGTGATGAAGATCTCCTCCTCAGCTTCCTCCAGAGCTGTAGCTATGTCCTCCATGTACGTTTTACCGTTCACATACCTGAAACACACAACACAGTCCATGTCACATCTGTAATACGCCACATCTGTTCACAGCAACCACAATCATATCATCAGGGGTAAATAAAAGATCCTCGATTCTGCTTTTTCAGGATTTAGCGTCTGGATCGACAGAAGCAGCAGTGTGAAGGCGGGGCATCATTCCTGTAATAGGCGTGTCTTTTAAATATTCGTGCTCGTGGTGCTGTAAATGGATGGTGCTGTGGTGTTGTGTGCAAACAGCTCGCTAGTAAAAATGTAAAGGTGTTTAAGGTCGAAGAGCGGGACGTAAAGAGACTCCAGTGTCTCTGCGAGCTCGGTCAGGAGGAGTGTGTGTGGTTCAGTGCCGGTGTCTCGTGATCATGTTCCTGCGCGGGTCAGTGCAGGATCAGCACCGCTGGATCACTTTCACTTCGGTTCTCTCAGGTTACTGCAGAAACGCTCCAGCAGAACCACAACGAGCGCCTCTCCAGCATCGCACTGCTTTAAGTAACTGTGCTTCATTTCTAAAATCTTCTCTTACTCGCAAGTCACACATGACCTGTAAATAATCCCATCTGAGAGAAAAGGTCAAATCTACAACACTGAAGGTTTGTCTAAGTCTCAGAGGGAACCTTTGAAAAAAAACCTGAAAAGCCTCAACTATAATGAATCCTGGTGTGAAAAAAAACCTGAAAAGCCTCAACTATAATGAATCCTGGTGCTTTGAATAACATTTCCATAAAAACACCTTTAATTCCTTACTCTTTAAGCTTTAAAATGAACTGATTCCATATCTCATCAAAGACTGCAATCGTTATTTCCTGAGTTGTTGGGTGTGGTTTCTTGTTACCATTTGGAGGGGATGTTCTCCTGCACATTGGCGAAGGAACCAAAGCGATGGTCCTGGAGGAAGGCGCTGCCGTATTTGTGCACGAAGTCGTCGATGGCCTGACCCCACCAGCGGGCGTGACGGAAACTGGAGAACTTCAGAACCAGGTTCCTGAGGAGAAGTAATAAGAGCTCACACACCGGTTCTGTTCATCAAAACGATCAGAATCTCGCAGTGCAAAAGAATGTGGTGTGTGTTAATAATTACACCGCTCTGTGTGTGTGTGTGTGTGTGTGTGAGCGGGTGTGTGGTGTAAATTGTGAACCTGCACAGACTGTCCACGCGAATGCCGTGTTTTGTCTCCGTGTCTTTAGAGTCCATTTTAACACAGAACTCTTTATCCACCAGGAGGACGAAGGAGACGCTGCCGGAGTCGGGCTTCATGTAGAGCAGGAAAGAATCTTTCACCACCAACCAACTACACACACACGCACAGGGCCACATGCACGCACAGAGACACAGAGACACACACACGCAGACACAGAGACACACAAAGACACAGAGACACGCACAGAGAGAGAGACACACAGAGAGACCAGGAGAACAGTCAATACAGTATACACCTCACACAGAGATAAATTGCGTGATGCAGGAATATTTTTTTTTAAACTGTAGCATTAGAAACAAATATTTAAAAAATTTCAACAACTTGAAGACAAAAAAAAAAAAAAAATACAAATCCACCGGAGCACTGGAAATATAAAACACATTAAATCCAGATAAAGTTCATAAATAAAATCAGAAACAGTTCTAACCTCATTATTCTAAATCTGAAAAAATGTTTCATCTCCTAAAAAAAACTTTTTCTAGTGAATTTGTTAATTACTGAAATTATTAATAATAATAATAATAATAATAACAACAAATTATAGTATATTCGTTATTGTATGAATTATATTAGTTGCAGTATAATTCTTATATTAGTTGAAGAAGTTATTACAATTACTAACATTAACATACAACTTTTTTTGTTCTTAAACTTGCGGATAATTTGCGACAAGCCGTCAGCGTCCAGCACTACACTAAATACTGAGCTATAATTTAGAGCATAAACACAGTTAATACGTAAATAAATAAAGAAAAGTTTCACGTCTGACCGTTTGGACCAGCGGTAACACACTTTACTGCGGCCGCAGCAGTTGAGTCCGGGAATCCGGTGACCTCCTGACCTTTTATACACCATGCCCTCTCTGAACAGGAAACACCAAACACACCTCACATCTACAGCTGTAGCGTCATGCGTTCAGTATTCATCATCACAATCAGAACAAAACATTAATCTTACAGGCCTTTCGGTCCCAAATCATGAATGAAGGACAGCTGACTCGCATCAATGAACTCCATCTAATATCGAAAAAAAAACCCACAGAAGTGATGATTCATGTCACACGCGTATACACATGGGGTTAGTGCGGTTTGTGTGTATTATATAAACACATCAGTGTGGCATATTCCAGATGTGCAGGCAGGACTCACGGTGGCGTGGTAGTTTCTGTACAGAGGCATTTTCAGCAGCTTGTTTAAATAATCCTCGAGCTGGCGCTGTTAAAACAGTCACATCACATGACCAACACAATTATGCAAATGAGGACATACTATTCAGTGTAAAACAATGAACCTGGGCTTGAACAATTGGTTAAGCCACCCTATAAGTATCGCCTGCATTGACTTACAATTGGGTGCAAAAGTTTTGGCCCGCTGTGGGCCAAAGATATTTTATCATTTATCTACAAATAAATATAATTCCAAAAAGTAAAACGTTTTCCTGCAACAAGACAACAATCCAAAACGCCATGCAAAACTAACAGGAAGAGATTTCTGCCTTAAGACCCTTTTGTTTTCCCCCAGACCTAATCCGATAGTCATTGTACACGAAAAATGATACTACGGTGCACAAACTTTTAACCTGACAGCAGTTTCACTATTTGATTATTTTGTTAAAAATTATACCCAACCTCATGTACAAACTTTTGCGTTACTGATCTATGAAAAGAAGTGAAGTGTGTTGGATTTAAACCGACCTTCCGGCTAGACACTTGCTCCTCTCGGGCGAGTTCGTCTCCCCCGCCGCGCGGTAACGTGGGCATCTGTCGTGTGTATCTGACCGTCTGCCTCCGCTCCGTGTGACTGCACACACACACACACACACACACACACACACGTGAACACAAACAGCACAAGGAAACTCTGCGGAAACGTTCAGGAGACAAGCCGAGACATTTTAAGCTCACGTGCGAGTGGGTATAGGGATCTTCAGGAAGGCTTTGTAGGTCCGTAACTCTCTGTGCAGCTCCATGAAGTGCTTCTCCTTCCGCTTCACTATCCAGGTGAAGTTCCCGTGTCTCATCTCGATCCGGAAAACTGCAGGAAGTTTCTGAAACGCAGACATCACCACATCAAAGGTCACGTTTCTGAGAATAACAACACGGACAGGCATTTATTCGAGAAATCATTATGAATAAGTTGCTCTGGAAAAGTGCGAGTGCCAAATGCCAGAAACGTAATGGAAATATTAGGAGTCGATGCGGATTAGTAATTTAGGTTAAAATTGCTTTTTTTTTTTTTTTAATCTTTTATAAGTGTTCAATTTCAAAAAGATCTCACAAGGAATCGTATTTTATTCATACGACCCCATGGTTTTACATCAAAACCTCAGTAAAGACAGATAGATAGACAGATATTGTACATCATAATATTTGAATAATATTTACTCCATTTTTGAGAAATCATACAACTCTTCTCACTTCTGGATGGTAACGCCGTCACTGTGTGGTGGATGCTCAGTACAACAGCTTTTATTTTGATGTCTATAATTGCTTTTTTATTTAAGAAATAAATAACCGAACCGTTCATGAGGCTCGTATTGAGATTAGGAGATCGTAGGCAGTGCATCGTTCACACCACAGATGACGCGCTACCGCTTCGTAGCCTGATTTAAGCTTAAAAACCATGATGTGATTATTTATATGGCTGTGAGGCTTTCACACTTTTACTTTCTCTTGAATAACGAGTACAGCAGACGGAGGAGGAAGAGGAGGAGGATGGAGTGAGAGAGCAGACAAAAGTAAAACTTCTCTTTTACAGATACACAGACACACGTATGTGAGCACAATGTGTAACATCACAGGCTGGTGACGTTGGATCACACACGCAGACAGACAGACAGACACACGCGCACACAGACCTTCGACACACTCCTCTGATTGGTGATGTTGAAGCGGTCCTGAGCACAGGCAAAGCGCTCCACCTCCAGGATTTTGGCAGTGATGGGAAATGACGTGAGGAACACTTGAGCTTCCGGTTCTTTAAATCCCTTCATCTTGTAGATAGCAGAGAACGGGATACGAGCTTCTACAACAACAACAAATCAGCAAGAAACTTTCATTATGACATCATGCTGGAACTGAGATGGAACAAATGTCGGACATAAGCACCTGTACCACAGAGAACCTGTGCTAGACTGCTCACCTGCACGGTTAGCTCCCGGTCCTTCAAACTCATCCTCGCCCTCGCCGATATCCAGCTCACGTGTGTCGAGGTTCTCCATGATTTCGGTCATGTCTGTGGCCACCAGTTGCAGTGTGCTGGCTGTGACTAGGTCCTGCTGCGACATGGCTAACACTCACCCTCCGGGCCAGAGCTATCCTACGATCAAACACGCAGTTTCTGTGATGCTCTTTAATAACCATTCTCTCTTTAATAACTATTGAAAACATCTGGGAATGTTTTTTTGTTTCTCATTTCTTATCCAGCTGCCAAAGCGTCAGAAGAAACTGCACACATCTGTTCTCCGAGCTGCTGTCGAGTCTCTCGGACAATAACCCAGAGGCAGAAAATGTCATAATACGCTTCCTCTCTCTTCTTCATTTCTTGTTTTTATTTTAAACTGCTCCTGGATGGCACCATGGAGACTTCTCACAAGATCTCACACCCCATAACTTGGTCTCCATTTCCACACGCAGTAATAAAAGCAGCACTGTTTTACACACCAAGGTAGTAATGTGCTCATGTACACTGTGGTAAGAACTCATGGAATTTAACTTCTGCCCTTTATCTTCAGGTTAACTGAGCTGCAAACAAACACACCCCGCCGCCCGGGACTGAAAACGAACACACCCCGCCGCCCGGGACTACAAATGAGGACGGCGCGGTGTACACCAGAGGCTGTGAGGGAATGTTTACAGCTGCTTTAACGTAAGTGACACCAGTTCTGTCGACATACCACAACATTAAAGGGGTTAAAAAGTATGAAGTTTCATTCTTTAGTAAATAAAACTTGTAATCACTGACAAATTACTGCAGTAGAAGAGGAATAAAACACTTCAGGATGTGCTGTTATGGGAAAATAATCAACTTCAGGGCAGTAACAGTGACTCCGCGTCACAGAGGGCCGTATCGCATGCCACGCTGTGGATTATTTTCCGATAACAGCACGGCCCAAAGTGTATTCTTTCCTATTTTAAGAGTTGCGCAATACTCAAAGTCCCAGTTCTGTTTCACATGTACGAGTAATAATACGGTTATGAAATACAGGACGCAAAATACGTACACTCAATTATTTAAACTTTAGTATACTGTGATAGTCACATTGTTAAATACAGTATACTGTACTATATTATAATATTATTATAAAGAGATACAAACCGGCTAAAGGGGCAAGCTGCTAACAGTCAGCCAAGCCAGAACCTTAAATTAGAATAATCCAGAATGTAGAACCGCACACACTCCATGTTTAACTGCTCTGTAAACAGAATTTTTTCTGGATCATGGTCCGAGGTGTCATGCGCACGTGTCCTGTGCCACATCCTCAATGTTTTTTTGCTGTTGCAGTATAATTACAGCTTCCACGAACACAAACACACAGAATTTCATTAGCGTTCTGACACAGTTCTCCGAAAGTGACACGTTTGTGCCGCTCCAAGAAAAATCCAAATGTTCAGCAGAATAAACACTGAACACACATCTACACGAAGCTGCAGGATATTCTGCTCAAGCACAACAATACTCTGAATACAGTGTAACTACATCCTGATGGTCAGTCATCACGTGAGACGGAGGTTCTGACGAGATCAGGAGTGGACCGTCTGAATGTTTGTCCACGACCATTGCAGACAAAGTGCTCAACAGTAAACATCTGTCCAAACATGAATTTTAAACATAGTGACAACACAAATATCACACGTGAGCTGCAGTTCCTGCTCATGTTCGCATTTTTCACGTCTGATCTCAGCAGACAGGAGCGTTACACTGTTTCATAATATAATAAGTTACTTTTACATACATGTTCATACATCAACACCATCGCCTGTAAAACTTGAACACTTCCTTTCTGACCTCCAGCACAGCAAACCAGAAGGTTCCTCCTCATAGTCTACAACACCAACACCAACCCTGCTCTCCCCAACCCCCCCACTGCAGCAGTAGCTAGTCAGATCCAGACTAGACGAAAAAAAAAAACCACACATCTGTACAGAAAAATGCAGATTAAGTGTCAGCTTTAAAAAAACAAACAAACAAACAAACAAACAAAAAAAAGCCACATCACGCAGGAAGGCAGAACGTGGCCTCTCTGAACGTGAACCTGCTCCTGGGTGTGTGCAGTGTAATAATCTACAGATCTGTGTGTCGGATACTGATCCCAGCGGAACCGAGGATCCACACGGAGCGCTACTCTGTCCACACAGGTTCTCACATGTTCTTCACAATCACGGAGTCTGAGAGTCCAGTAACCTGCAAGATTCCAGACAATGATGCAACAGCATTGTTCAAACGTGACGGTACTTGTTTTTCTGCAGTAGCGGAGGTAGCGATTGTAATGAAGGTACCGGGGTCGCAAGTCTTCCGGACCTGAAGGGGGCAGCAAATACGCACAAGTGTTTCAGTCGGTCCACAAGTGGTGAAGAAGAAGAACGCTTACAAGTACACGGGAAAAACTACAGAAGTTTAGCTCCGCCCCAACTCGTTGAGAGTACAGTGGTAAGAGTTAAATATGGAAATACTTCGCATTCGAGGCGGATGACAACAAACATTTTTCGGAACATTTGTTGGTTTTGATGGTATCGGTACCGGCTACAAGATTTTTGGTATCGTGACATCCCTACAACACTCCCTACATCAAAAACACCTCCAACACACTAAACACCTCCAACAACCAAAAACACCTCCAACACCAAACACTCCCAACATCAAAAACACCTCGAAGTGTCATTTCCCCATGACATGTAAATAAGGGTCTAGTGGCTAAAGTCATGCAGATCAGCTGCTCATTCGATCTGCTCAGTCAGTTTCATGCTTTAATGCAAATTCATGGCCGCATTATTCTGAGTTTCTTCATCAGCTCCACTTACTCTGACTCAGTTTCTCATCAGGACGATTCAGTAGAGACTAAGATGAACAGATCTTCCAGCCCTCCAGTGGGAGTCTTAACCAAGATGAACGTTACGTTACCATGACAACAAACCCAAGTTTGCTCATGTGACTAAAAACCGATGCCGTCTGCTCTTTCCTGTGAAGTTCGCTTTCCAACGATTCCTCAGTCACACTCGGATTCAGAATCAGGAGAAGATCTCAGCAACTGCTTGAAGCTTAAATCAATGAAGCAGAAGAGCTGAAATCTCCGTGTTAATGTACTGCAGATGACTCACTCTGTCAGTTTTCACACAGAGCACGTCCACTTCGGTCAAGAGCTTCAACACAGTAATTACACAACGCCTCGTCTGGGTTTAAACACCGCGTTAATGTTTCACTCTGCTGCCTGGAGATTACACAGCGGGACAAACCGGGAGGAGAAACATTCCGGCTCGACAAACCGCACGTTCACATTACTCAACCCAAAAGAACGCTCCAGTTTAAACTGGATTCTCCGAAACCATCCCCAAACCATTACACTGACCTTTTATTAAAGACATTTCTACCGTATATTTTCAAATGAACGTTACAAACGTCCGTGTGCATGTACACCACGGTCCTCTACAACCACGCATGCTTCCAAAACATTTACCTACAGGCACGCTGCAGTTTCTGGGGGAAACGTAGACATTTCCTCTTCCTCCACAGCGAGACGTACAGGGACACGATGGAAACATCACTCGGCTGCGTACGGAAAATCCCTCGACACACTTATACACAACTGTGTTGGTATATTATTTATTTACAGACTAACAAACTGCCACGCCCACTAAACTTCTTAATAACGCAAACCCACGGTCTTCACTACAAATGTTTGCAAAAGTTTACATCCCCTGGTGACAGAAAGAAAGATGTTAAAGAGCTTAGAATTCTGTTTTTGTCAGTGAAAGTCGAGGTATCTTTTCTGCCAGTCTGTCTGTCTGTCTCTCTCTCACTCGTTCTGTCTGTCTCTCTCTCACTCATTCTGTCTGTCTCTCTCTCACTCATTCTGTCTGTCTCTCTCTCACTCATTCTGTCTGTCTGTCTCTCTCTCTCCCTCTCTCTCTCCCTGCGTCTCTCTCACTGTCAGTCTCTCTCACTCTCAGTGTCTCTCTCGGTCTCACTCGCTCCCTCCTTCTCTCTCTCTCTCTCTCTCCCTCTCTCTCTCCCTGTGTCTCTCTCGGTCTCACTCTCTTCCTCCCTCTCTCTCTCTCAGTCCCTGTCTGTCTCTCTCGGTCCCTTCCCCCCCCCTCTCTCCCAGTGTCTCCCTCACTGTCTGTCTCTCTCGGTCTGTCTGGTGTGATATATATTCTTCTAATATGTACATTTTAATCTTCACTAATAATAAAAGATCTGTGAAATCACACTTTAAGTAAATATTTCATTAAATGCATTTTAAGTGTCTTCTTTCCGTCATGGGTGCACAAACATTTGCATTCGGTGTAAAGCGCTCAGCACTGTGAGTGTGGCAGAGTTAGATCATTACTGAATGATGTTTAACATTTACATATATTTACATTCTGATTACAGAACTGATATTAGTGCATTAGAGCCGGTAAGAACACATTTTTTTTTTTACATATCTACGATCTTCAGAAATCAGAGTGTGTTGAAGCTGAAGCAGCTTTCAGAACACCAAGACGTGAGACGCCTCCAGTATCTTGTAGGAGTGCATTGTCTTTGTGATCATTTGTGGTACGCCTACACGAGAGATACGACAAAGCGGAGCAGTCCTGAAGAGCTCACGGTCGTGTAGATTCAGATACACAAACACTTCCATCCCAACACTGAAGGAAAACCGCCCTTACTTCCATTAACTAAAGACGAGCGACGATCGTGTGCTCTCTAGTACTGGTTTATTCTCATCATTTACGTTCACAAGTTTTTCTTCTGTGTAACGGAAACATTTGCATAAACACAGGAGGATGAAAATCGCACTGCTGCTTCCTCTTCATCACTGACTCCAGAGCCGGATCGTACCATCGACTGTATGTAGGGGACACGGACCCTACGTACACGCGTGAGATAGGATACGACTCTTACACACGCTTAAGAAAAAGATTAAGAAATGTCATTTATAGTAGCAAGACATTTAATGTGTTCAGTTCTTCCCCAAGCTGCGAAAGATGTGAGATAAATATTCTCGAATAAACCGAACGTTCGTCCTTCGACTTTATAACTGCGCCTCATTTCTTTACAGTGATCTTTTGAGTAAAATTAAAACTCAACCTTCTTTTTCCGGGAGTTTAAATGAAAACCTGTCGTGGATCGCGAGTCAGCGGCATTTTCAAAATACCAAGGTTGTGATCTTTTCCTCCGAAAGCCAATAAGACACTTGGAGAAACGGTGGAGGAGCTGAATCAGTGTCAGGGAGGAGGATTCGGTTAAAGACGTCAGACACGGGGCGTCGAGTTACAGCCGAGCAGAATGGAAACCTGCAGCGCCGAGGCCGTACCAGAGAGGGGGAGAGGAAAATTACAGTTAGAGTCTGTTCCTCAACACGAGACTTCATAACCAGAAATATTCTACAGAAACACCTCAGAATTCTCACAAATCCTCAGAAACTCCTGTTGCTCAATTATGGACAGAAAACGTTTCCTGAAAATCGTCCAGAGTCGAGTTCATTACAAACGCTCAGGACCATTTCACTTCACACACTTATACATGGTGCTTCCACCTCCTCTTCCACCACCATCTCTTCCACCTCCACCATCTACGCCACCTTCACCATCTCCTCCACCACCATCTCTTCCACCTCCACTTTCACCATCTCCTCCACCTCCCTCATTCTGGAGGGACACGCCCCAGTCTGTTTCAGTTCAAGTCCCCACTTTCTCTCACTCCACCTCCTATAATCACCTCACTGCACTGTTCATATTATAGATGCTGTAACGCTGAAATCATTTAGTACATTACTACACCATACATTATTTATTTTATCTTTATTATATTACAAATCTATTTTGTCCATTTCTATACCTGATATTTCTATATTTTATTATTTATAATTCTGACCTAGATGTGACCATGTGTTTGTGGCCTGAAAACCAGAAATAAGACTCATTGACTGCTCACACACACTCACACACACGCTCGCTCACAAATGCTCACACACACTCGCTCGTTCACACACTCGCTCGTTCACACACTCGCTCGTTCACACACTCGCTCGTTCACACACTCTACAGTGCCCAAAGTCCATGTATTTTACAGAGGAGAAAGGTTCTGTTGTAGAAACAGTGATAAGAATAAAAGATGTGATGAGCGACACCTCAGAGAGAAAGAGAGAAAGACAGCGAGAGAGACAGAGAGACTCACTAAAACACACATCAGCATTAACAATGTCAAAATTCGATGGAAAAAAACATTTTACACTCAGAGCGTTTTAACACGCAGTCGTGCAGAAGTGTGAGACAGGAAGAGAAACAACACACACGTTATAAAGCTTGTGTGTAGAATATTTCTGTGATGAAGTGTGTTATACGTGAACTTGACGGAATAGATCAGCTGAATAACGGTGAGTATTATATGGTGATTAGAAAAGAATGATTAGCGTGTTGTTTATCTAAAGCATATAAAAGCCAATGGTTTTGAGATTAAAGCTGTCATTTATCGATCTGACAAAAGGACAAATATTCAAGTGTAATAAAGGAGTGAAGGCATTCAGTGCACACGGCCCCTCCAACACCTACTGCAATAAAGAATAGAGCCTTCTCCTGCCAATACAGTCCCCAGATCGGCAACCAACCAGGTGGTACACACACTCTCTCACACACCTAATTTTTCTCTCATCTACATGGTTTTAATGTTGGATATTTTTAGACTCATTAGAACACAGAGCGCTGTTTTAACTTGTTGTCATGGAACATTAGAACATTTCAGAATCTTTAGAGAACGTCATCCATTTAACTCAAAACTATTTTTAATCATTAGAACGCAGAACGCCGCTTTAAGCTTCGGCTGAGACGCGTTTCACCTGATCTCTCTCTCTCACACACACACACACACACACACACACACACACACACACACACACGACGATTCTGTCACAAATTA
>JAOUWY010000044.1:16710-35747 GCA_025728095.1 Prietella phreatophila | reverse complement strand
CCGGCAGACAGAGCACTGCCAGTGAGATGTGGTGTCTCTGGGCCGGAGCTCATCAGTGAGACAGCGGAGGTGATAGACACGAAAGCAGCTATCACACTCCAGCACATCTCCGGGGAGGTGACACTCGAAACAATACCAGTCGTGACTCTCTGCCTCCCAGTCCTGCAATACACACACACAGACACACACATACAAACAAAGCACAGTGATGGGCGTGTACCCTCCGCCCTGGCCACACCCCCTTGGCCTCATGAGCGTGGCCTCTGGTACGGTGCAGAGTGGAGGCTGGAGTTGGGGAAGTTACAACACACTGATCTGAGATCTGGAGGAAGTGGAGCTGCATCACGTTTCACCAAATGTCCATACACACTGAGCTGCCTGTTTATTAACCACAGCCCACCCACACAAAAATACACACACACACCCACACACTGTTCCCTAACCTGTTCAACTTTACAGTAAATTAACCTTGCAATCATTAATCATTTCACTGCAGCACATATCCAGCATCCGGAGAATTCAGATAACAGTGCTACTGAATGTGTGTGTACGTCATAAACTGGAAACTCAGCGCATACGCAATATTTACATTTCTTCACCACAAATTTTAATTTAATGGCCATTAGTTTAAATTCAACACCTGCATAGTGGTTTGACTGGAGATTAAAACAATAAGGAACTGATTTACTGAGATCCCAAATAATGAGCCCTAAAAAGATTTTGCAGGAGAGTAAAAAGAATACCAGCATGAACTATGTGTTTTTGCTCATTTGAAACACAATCTAGACAGTCTGTTAGACAGTCTTATCATGTTTACATGTGATTTTATACACAAACCCTTTTGCAAGAGATTTGTGGTGTGTATGACGTACTGCAAAAAGAAAACCCTCTAATATATCCTGCATGAGTTCAGAAGAATAACCATTTAAAATAAATCCAATCCAGTGTACAACTTTTTTCACCCCCTAACACACACACACACACACACACACACACACACACAAAGCTATCATTTGTGCTTTTATGCTTCTTTTGTTAATGCACATTGTGTGTGTACTCAGCACTTTCAGATTGAAAGGAAATGTGAAGCTGGAATCAGTTGCTGATCTTCCTGTCGTCTGCACAGACAAACTGTATACACGTTTAACTGGATGTTTATGATGAGAAATTCGGCGACAGGTGGCTGAACTCCAAACCTGCGTTAGTGCTCAAGGATCTGATTGTTCATCTCAACACACTTCATCAAGTGGAGGGAGTGTGTGTTTTAAGAGAGAGAGAGTAGAGAGAGGACAAGTACTGAGCATTCACTGACAAACACACTCACACTGATGACCGACTCGGGACAGCTTTCACACTCAATAAAACTGTAAAGTAATCAGATGGAGGATTTTATTTTCTTCTCAATTCTTTACTGACGCTGAATTCTGTGCTGTAGATCAATGACTAAAATAATACTAATTATTATAATAAATATATTACTGTTTTTAATATTATTATTATTATTAATGTTGATTTGATTTAAACATCTATATTGAGGTGGAAGGCAGTCCCGTGGTCAGGCTACACAAACTACCAACTACAGGAAAGATAAAGTTAGTAAAGTAGAAATCACAGTAATTAATAACGGCCTACCTTATTGCCCTCAGACATCTGCTCCTGCGATTGCAAGTGATCCAGAAAACATTGTTTAAAATCCTAAATGACTGGATGACCGTAACTTCTGGATCTCAAGTGTTAAAAGCGCGCGCGCACACACACACACACACACACACACACACACACACACACGAACGAAAAGCCTGATGATGACTGAGGGTGTAAATGAAAGATTGAATATAAATAGATGCCGCGGTTTTTAGATTAATATGATGAGGTTTTAAAATCTTGTGCTTTAGCAGTCAGACTGAAGAAGAAACACAGACTGCTGTAAATTCTGTCTCTCAGGCAGGAGTGGAATCTCACCCATTACTGACACTATGAACTTTACTTTCTCTCAACACAGAGAGGCTGGAGATGAGGATCAAGTACAGCATGTATATATAAAATGATCTAACACGTCTTTACATAGCAGGAATATACAGACAACACACAAAAAAACCCTACCAAAACTACTGTTGAACATCAGCTCTTTAAACACACAAACACCGACAAGCGACCATGTGCCTGAACTTGTGCTATAGTACTGTATAGATGTTCTATAGTACAGTACTGTATAGATGTTCTACAGAACAGTACTGTATAGATGCTCTATATTATAGTACTGTATAGATGTTCTATAGTACAGTACTGTATAGATGCGCTATAGTACAGTACTGTATAGATGCTCTATAGTACAGTATTGTATAGACGCTCTATATTATAGTACTGTATAGGTGTTTATATTATAGTACTGTATAGATGCTCTATATTATAGTACTGTATAGGTGTTCTATATTATAGTACTGTATAGGTGTTCTACAGTATAATAAGGGTGAATTGTCAGTGTTTCTCACCATCTCGTCTCCTGGCAGCCAGTAGCCCTCCTGCTCCACTCCAGCTTTAGAGCCCTTACAGCCCACAGTGAGCGTCTCCACCACGAGGCCGTCCTTCACCGCTAACACTAGCTGCCTGGATGTCTCTTTGGGGTGCATCCCGTACACACGGCTCAAATACCTGCAGCACAACACACGTCATTTACTCAGCCTTTATGCACAACAGGCTTCCTTTTCTCCTGCAGTATGAGAAATACTAAACTGAGGTGAAGGAAGAAGAGGAATTACTTAGAGATTCGATCCATGTTAGCAATCTGTTTCTGGCTGCGGATCACTCTGATGGCCGACCACACGTACTGCACCACTTTGGGGTCAGCCTGCCGCTTTTTCACCACCCGAGACATGGCTGCTCACTCGCACCTGCGACACACATGAATACAACAGTCTTTTTTCTTGTAACTTTTTCAACAAAATAAAATGATTTCTAAGTCAGAGGAAGAGTGATAGCTTTATTATAAATACAAATAACTAGTGAAGTTGTAATTTTGATCATATAATCCGTATGAACGCAGTCACAATGTTTCTCAATTAGTTTCTTGATATAACCAAATTATATGTTATGCTTTATTCTTGTTTCATTTCTGAACTTTATGTTCATATGCCTGCTTTTTGTACTAGTACATACGCTAAAATAATAGTTAGTACAGAAAAGTGCATTCATTTATTTATAGTCACTGCTACAGGACACAGTTTACTCGTGTTTACCACAGGATTAAAAATGATACGTACGTGTGTGTGTGTGTATTTATTTATTTATTACTTGTACTGTGTTCTCCCTTTCCAGCTTTTCAACTGAACTGTTGATTCAAGTGAAAATAAAAAAAAAGACTAAATACATGAATTAAACATTCATTAAAAAGACCAAAAACAGGTTGTATGTGTTATCACTCATTTCTAACCAATTTAGAAGAATTGACTGGTACAATCAAAAGGATTTAAAGAAATAAATTCTCAGTGCAAACTTCAGTCACATCAAGTACATCCTTACCGTCATAAAAACCTATTCATAAAAAGACACCCATTAATACAAAGGCTCATTAAACCATAATCAATATTTAATAAACAAAAGGCAACGAAACAATGGGCATCATTTTGAAATCTTTAGTAAAGTTGCGTGTAAATGTTTGCCAAAACGAACTAAAAATTTCTGCTGGATTTACAAGTTTCAGAAACGCTGATTTTCTTTGTATGTACATAATGAATGTCAATCAGAAAATTACGGGGGGGGGGGGGGGGTGCACAACACAGCCAATTTGCGTTTGGTGACACCCACAAATCTCCATAAAAGGGAAAACTCACAGAACTGAAATAACAAGCAACAGATGTTCTCAGAGGTAGAAGTGAAAGTTATTTTAAGTCACTTCATACAGACAAACAGCTTTTGTTTAATAGTTTTATTTATTTCAAGTGAAGCGTCTTGGTGACTCTCTGCTAGAAATCCCTTGCACTCTCCATGATGGCATGTTAGAAAAGGCCGGTGTGTCTGATCTGCAGCACACTGGGGAGGAAACGTCAAACTGCAGGCTCACATGAACCAGATTGCTCACCTATCGGTCACTTTCGCTCACTTAGTTTGCTTAGCACCGGCTCTAATAAAGTGTAACACACCGCCGTCACAGTGCGTCCTCCTTTTCTACAGCGCCATTCCTAACTGCATGAATGGTCTTATGTGTCTTAATGTATGGATTTCTGTTTGCTTGCTTTTATATTATTTCATATTTAAGTAAACACCTTTAATATGAAATATCTGTATATAAAAGTGCAGTATCTCATCTCAGTGTAAATGATTCAAAGCTGATCAGTTGAGGTGTATGTTAGTTATGCATAAATTTACACACACACACACACACACACACACACACACACACACACACACACACAAACACAGGAGCAAGAGTAGGATACAAATGTCTTTCCAAAATGATAAAATTTTCATGAACGTCTTGTGTACCTTGTAGTATGAATGATTAAATGCAGTTGTATTATAGAACGTGTTTAATAATGGACACTGTCAGACAGCAGCTTTACAGAAATATAGAGATTCCAGATATAAATATTACATTTATAAACATGTCCCTCATGAGCAAGCCAGAGGCGATGGTGGAAAATAAGAACTCCCTGAGACCAGACTCTAAAGGGAACCCATCCTCATATGGACGACACTGCCATTATAATTATAAGTTTCCTTTCTATAACTGTATAAATATAAACAGGAACTTGAGAATGAGCATCAGAGTCATTTCTGATTTCATTATAGTTTTAACTTCAGTTTGACACTGAGACTTTATCAACTGTTCAGTGACAGAGACTTGAGTGTAAACTGTTCTAAACAACTGCAGTCCTATCCAGTCCATCCAAGAAAGAACATGTCCACAGCCATCTTCAGGGTTTCTAACGTGGGATCATCCTCAGTAATCTCCTGCCGATCTTTAAGCTGTCGCTGTGGGGGACGTCCAGCAGCCAGTGATTTTCAGGTGATGAAAACTCCTAAACGAAGTAGGGCATCAGGATGGATCAGACCGGTCCGGAGAGCACAGAAGTCAGGATCGCTGGTAATGTACGAATTAAATCCGTTCGGTATCCAGCTTGATATTTTCAGTCAAAAACAGTTTCTCAGTAAACTGCAGCGAGACCGAGAGAAAGATTCATTTTGACTGAATCCCTTTTACTCCTAATTACTTCATACATTTCTCCCTAAACTTACATCTTCACCTGGTGTTGAAGCAGATTTTTAAAACGTGTGGAAACAGACGGTTTGTGACGTCATCACCGATATCGGGACAGTGTTACGACCAAAAAAACCGACTACAGATTTCCAGGACACCGGTGTACCGACACACCTGCAGAATCCTTACAGTGTGTGTGTGTGTGTGTGTGTGTACACTGCTGCTACAATGTGTTTATAAACTAACTGACCCGTGGAGGACACACGTCTCCTGTTCGGTGAAACCCGGTGGTGGAAAGGAAAGATGAAGCGATTTGCGGCGAGTGTCAGAAAGAGACTTTGTGGTTTGTTTATCCGTAAATGAAAAGGACAAAAACACACCAGAAAGCCAGAAACCCGAATGAAGCGGTGTGTGTGTGTTTTCCCCTCTTTCTGAAACCTAATAACGACACCAAGCATAAACCATTAGTTCAAGGACAAGTGTATAAATCCATCTGATATTTAATGTTGTTCTTTGCTACGTTAACTGTCACAAACACACATGAAGAGAGTTAGAGAAGGCGACATGGTGGGAAACGCTGGAGAATAAAGCAGATCAAAGCGCTCCGTGCTCGGTGTTGATGCTAACAGGCTACACGGCGCCATGTTGCTGATCTACCTCGCTTCAAGACAAAACCACACAGTCGGACTGGATTATCTGAGTCCCAAAGCAGAGAATTCCATCAGATCGACCGAGTTTTTTGTTCCTACTCACCGCTGTCTGATAGCTAAAGTAGCGCCGAGCTTGATATTCGCCCTATGGAGCTTGTTAGCGCTTTTACATTTGTGTTTCCGGAGTTAAATGTCAGAATTAGCACAATTCAGATCGGCTAAACAAGGCAGGGGAAAAGCTGGGGCTGAATCCCAAACGACCCGCCACTTCCTCCCTGATTGCACTACTTAGGCTGTGACAAAATACCTTCAACGGCCGGCACAGTGCACTACTTAGTACACTACATGTCCAAGTGCAAGCGGTTTGTATTTCAGCCTGGATTGAAGAGGAGGAAAGCCCCTATCGGCGGGACGCGGAACTGCAAGCGCATTTTCTGCACGTAGCACCCCGAGCCCAATTCAAACCTGAATGCAGTACAGAATAAAGCATAAAAATATGATTTAAAGCATCAAATATCATCCGTCCTAATTACAACCATGCATCATATTTACCCTGTCTGTATATTAAATCCACACAATATGAGTTAATATAGATTCTACACCTTTCTTGCATTTTGTAATGGTTTTAATGGTTTTGATGGGAATTGTATTGGTTTTAATGGAAATTGTAATGGTCCTTGTGTGTCTCTACTGTTAATTTGTTGTCTTTTATTGGTGAAATGTGTGTAGTGGATACCATTACGGGCCTGTGATGGTAATGGTTTTAGTGGTTAGCTGATGGTTTGTAGTGGTGTTTATAGTGGAAACCATTATAATTTATGGGATTGTTTCAATAGTGGGTTTTTTTAGGTTTGTGTTTAGTCTGGCTGCAGGACCATTTCGGTAAATGAGAAATTGCTTCCACGGAAATAAAAGTGCAATTTCCCCATCAGTCACAAGATGGTAGCCACCCAATGCACACGGCTCTGAGAGCAGGAATTTTAGCTGTCAGTCCTGTAAAAATATACAGTGGAAAATTACAAAAGAAAATACAATAAAAAGGAACAATAAACAGAAAGTGTAAAACCCTAATGACAGTACTAAAGCAGGTTGGTGGATCGTACTGTGTGCGTGTGGGTGGCGGTTATCCTGTGATGGACTGACGTCCCATCCAGGGTGTGCCTCATGACCAGTGTTGCCAGGATATTCTCCACCCCGACCAGGAGCCCCACTGATGAATGAATGACTGAGCTGGATTCTGTAACTGGATTTTTAATCACCACTGAAGTACTTCAAAAACATGTTTGCCTTTAGCCAATCAGCTTCCACTTGTTTTCCAGTTATTTCACACAGGCATTTCAACTCATGAACTTTGGAAGTTTATTCAACTGCTAGTTCCTTCCCAGTTTACAGTGACGTCAAATCAACATGTGGCTGCACAAAGCATTAAGTAGCACTTCTTATCTCGGCTTTAAATTAATTATACATGCAATTATTAGCTTTAGACCAATTAACATACAGACATACTCATTTGTTAAATATAAAACATTGACTATACAGTTTGGTATTTGTCACGGAAAATATACGCCACTTATCATAGTTAGCTGGCTAGCTTGTTGCTAACAAAAGTCAAACTCTGAGGTATCTGTGTGTTTTCCCACTTTGTATGCTGTGTTACTGCTTTATTTTGGTCAGAGTCTCCGTGGTTTAAATAACTGATTTGTTTTTATTTTGAGAGATGGGTAAATTCATCAGAAGCTATCACAGGTGAAACCGGTAATAAACACAGATCTCTGTAGAACTGAGCTCATACGCATGAATTCCCGAACTGTTACAGTTATCAAATAACACGTTAAAGTTGAGACGGGTGTGTATCAGAGTCCATGTGTTTTTGATGTGCAGGCTGTGTGAATGTTCTGTAGCTGGTGTGTTTGGGGAGAGTGAGAGAGCGAACTGTAGGAGGTGCAGCTCATTATCCTGGACTAACCCTCACCCCCCTCTCTTCTCCCTTCTACATTCTCTTCACTCCACCGCTCAGCAGCACAGCCTATCTAAATTCACAAATATTTTGTACCATATTATGTTTTATGCATTTTATTTTAAACTGCTCATTATCTCCGAGCACACATTGTAAAGAACTTCTGAAGCGGTTTAATCTGGGACTATCGAGGAGAGAAATGTTCTTGCTGCAGTGTTCCTGTGTTCTGCTGCTCTGGATTGCAGACTGCGTGAGTTTCACGTTCACTACACACTTTTAGATAAGAGAGCCTTTGTTTGTCATATACATCACAGTACAGTGAAATTCTTCACACAGCCCAGCTTGTTAGGAAGTTGGGGTCAGAGCGCAGGGTCAGCCAGGATACGGCCCCTGGAGCAGAGCGGGTTAAGGGCCGTGCTAATGGGCCCAGCAGTTTTATACACTACACACTGTTCTTCTTTAATCGGACTTTAAGCAGCCAGTATAAATGCAAAAGAAGTTTACCTGCAAACTTGCATTATCTCTGAACGTTTTTCAGTTCAGTTTGGTTCAGTTTCTGTTGACTTTTAGACCCAAAATCACTTTTTAAATATGAGAGTGAAAACACTCGATTGACTTGCAGCAATTTTCAACCTTATTCAGTAGTTCGAGTGGTGTAAAAGTTTTGAGTTTTTTTGTGTCAGCACTGGAAAAAAAAGTCATCTTAGAAAGTGAAAATAGCTTGAATGTAGTCAAATGTATTTAGTATTTCTTATTATAAGATTACAATAAACCAAATATAAGAATGAACTTTTTATTAACCTTTTATTACTCATTTCGAGCTTGTAGTTTTCTTATTCTTTTTACAGATAACTTAGCTTCTTTTAAGTAATAAATGCTCAAAATTAGTAAAATTACTTGCCAAGATTATTTCTAAATTGACTTGAGTACAGATTGTTTAAAATAGGTTTAATATATTTATGTTTATTGCAGTCTTATGATAGGAAATACTGGCTAAATGTTAAAACTATCGCTGTTTGCTAAGATGTATTTTTTTGCAGTGAGGGATCTTTAATTAAACATGGGAAATAACAAACTTTCTAGACATTTTTATCTTTTTCAAATGAAAATTTAATTAGAAAATATGAGCTCAAATGTCATTGTTGGCATTTCTGGTATAACACAATTGGTTTTAAAGTTATTAATGGCATGTGATTTAGACTTTGCAATTACAATGTATTATATAATGATACAATAAGTCTGATATATGTCAGATTACAGTTTGTTCCACAGTAATAGAGACTGAATTCATAAATGTTTTAGCTGAGATAATTGTGATGTTTTAGCTGAGATCCCACTAACATCTTTCCTTGTATTTTTAGCTGAACATTCAGAGTATCTGTGGCCTCAGTAATGTTGTGTATTCAGGATCACAGTCACAACTGTTTAAATATTTATCCTGAGAAGTTCACAGTAATGTGGAGAACCTGTGTGGTGCAACAGCACACAGTAAAATCCCTAGTGTTGAATTAACACCCAGAGTGTTTATATAAGTCTACTGGATTGATATAAACACTGTAGGGTGTGAAATCAACACTGGTGATTTTGCTGTGTAGAGGAACTTCACTGATAACACGGCTTTCCTTTGTAAAGGTTAGCGGGAGACATCCGAGCTGCCACTTCTGGTTTGAGCTGCAGTCAGCAGAGAGAGAATGTCTGTCCAATCTGGGAGATCTGGAGTCCGGAGGTATGACGCATGTCATAGAACCTGACAGATGAATGTTAATTCAGGCTGTTGATCAACAGTTTTATTTCATTTCATTTAAACTCTGATTTTTAATGAATCATATTTCAGGTGTCATGTTAGTTTTACGTTATTTTCCGCCTTTAGTTTAGTGATCTGATCACTTTCTCAGTGTAAATGCCAAGAGGTTTAAACTCTTTAGGTTTCTCTGTGTGGAACCTTCACATTACAGAAGTCTACATTCTTAGGGAAAAAAAGGTTCTTTAATATTCCACAATGGTTTCTTTGGATACTTAAGTGATTAAAGTTCTTAAAGGGTTTCTACTTGGGACTCACTGATGAGACACTCTTGCATGGTTCTGTGTAGAATTGCTTTAATGGTTCCCCGGAGGGACAGATTAAAATAAACATTTATAGTGGGACTCTAATTCTGTTTTAATGTTTTCATCACAGATTGCACATTTTGTGAATGCTTTTTATTTAAAAAATGACACACTTTCTTACAGATCCTTATAGATTACAGAATGTTCCTCAGGTGAGCACAGAGCTGGATGTAATGCATTACAAAGTAAAGTGTTTCTGTAATCTAATGACTTTCTGATAATGCAGTAATGTAACACATAACATTTTATATTTATGTAGTTTGATTACAGTTACTGATGTCAATAAAATTACGTTACTTGCATTACGAATTTATTGCTAAGAAAACAATATGAAGTAAAATGCATTTTTAAAATATATCACGTTTTACCCCAAATATTTTTCCTTTAGCGACAAATAATTATCCACTTGGAGCGAATTTTTACTATGTCACTGTACGTCTGTAAAAGAAGATGCCTGTAATTTTATATCTTCAGTGAACAGAGGCGAGACCCTTTTTTTTTTCTTAAACCAGTGAAGGTCTTGAAACTGAAACACTAACATCCTCTGATACTGACCAGGAAAACAAGCCGTGTAAATGTCTATATGAGTTCCAGTTCACGTGAACATGACGTGAGCAGAGCAGAAGGGAAGATAATGAATTCTGCATGACTCTGTAGCAGCTAAACCCATACAATGATAGCTTAGCTGTGTCTCCCCTTGGTTAGCGACACCGAACTAGCCTAGTTAGAAAAGATTTATATTTTATCGCTCTGGTCGTCCTACACACAGTGACACACCCGAGGCATGTTTTATGATAAATCCAGATTTTTCTCATCATGTCCTACACACTAAAAATTCAGAAAAAACGACGAGTTTCACTTTGTAATGTATTTTTGTAGATTTGAAATGTTGTGAATGTAATTACTAATCTGATAAATTTTTACATGCAGTAATCAGTAATGCAATCAGATCACAGTTTTAAAGCAGTAATTAGTCATCTGTATTGGATTACTTTTTCTGAGTAACTTACCCAACACTGGTTGAGAGAAGTTAAATTAGTTTAAACTCTTATCTCTGTGGAACTGTGTTCATAATCTGTGAGATGTTGTGGAATCATGTTTGATCTAGAAGCAGGTCATAATATATAAGTAAGAATACTTAACATTTCCCTCAATATCACAGTGCGATACTTCACTAACTTCATCTTTAAACCTTTAAACCTCCTTCAATCTTTAAAAGTGCATTTTTATATAGTTTGCATTTAATGTGTTTAATATTCACAGTCTTGATTTCTTCTGTGTTTGTGTATATCTCACACTAAATACTTTTAGATCCTCAAATGAAATACAACATAAAACAAGGGCAACCTGACTAAACACACAATACAGTTTTATTATTTTAATTTATTTATATTCAAGCATAAAAAACTTATCCCACACCTATCAACCATGTGAAAAACTAATTGCCGCTTGAAATTTCTAATCTGACTGTGCCACATTTAACAGCAACAATTGCAACCAAATGTTTCTCGTAACTGGAGATCAGTCTTTCACTTATTTCTAGCACTAGGACTTACTCCTATGCTTTGGATCATTGTCTCGCTGCATAATCCAGTCGCGCTTGAGTTTCAACTTGCAGACTGAACACCAGACATTCTCCTTTAGGATTTTCTGGTAGAGAGCAGAATTCATGTTTCTTTCAATTACTGCAAGTTGCCCAGGTCCTGAAGCAGTAACGCATCCCCACACCACCACACTTCCACCATCATGCTTCACCGTAGGTATGATGCTCTTTTTGTGGAATTATGTGCTTGGTTTTATGCCAGATGTAACGGGACCCTTGTCTTCCAAACAGTTCCACTTTCAGTTCATCAGTCCAGAGAACTTCTCCCAAAAAGTTTAAGGCTCATTTGAATTTTGCCAAAACACACCTTCATGATCCTCAGTGTTCTTCTGGGTTAGCAGTGGTTTTCACCTCGCCACTCTTCTATGGAGCCATTTTTGCCCCGTGTCTTTCTGATAGTGGCCGTGACCTTTATTGATGCAAGAGTGGCCTGTAGGTCCTTTGATGTTCTCCTTGGCTCTTTTATGACTTCCTAGATTAGTAGTCACTGTGCTGTTGGAGGAATTTTGGAAGGTCGAACACTTCTCGGAAGGTTCAATACTGTGCCGTGTTTTTCCATTTGGAGATAATGGCTCTCGCTGTGGTTCTTTGGAGTCCCAGAGCCTTTGAAATAGCTTTGTAGCTCTTCCCAGACTGATGTACTTCAATCACCTTCTTCCTCATCATTTCTGGAATTTCTTTGAACGTTGGCATAGTGTGTTACTGGGCAAGACCATTTAACAAACGTCATGCTGTTGAAAAAGTTCTATTTAAGTGTTGATTTGAGTGAACAGGGTTTGCAGTAATCAGGCCTGGTTGTGTTTAGTTCAGCTGAACCCCTTTATCAATGCACTTTCATAGACTCTTATGTATCAATCCATGTCTCAGGATCTTTAACCCCCGCCCCCCAAAGTATTTTTTGTTCTGAGCTTCACCTAACACTCACAGAAGAATTTGCAATGAGTAAAGAGAATGGGGCTGATCCCTGTGAGGTTAGTTTGCTAACCCTAACCCTAACCCTTCCTATATTTTATTTCACTGTTTGTGCTTGAATAAGTGCTGCTGTTGCTGGTGGTGTTTTGATGTGAAATATTTATGATTGAAAATGAAAACCCACTTCTGTGACTGGTCTAACATTTTACTCACCCCTGGCTTATTATATAACCACAGACTTATTTCTGATGCAGTAACCATGCTGCGCAGATCTTCTCTTCTAAGGGTCATTCTCACACATGGAAAAATTCTCACAGACTTGATTGTCTAGACACTTTACAACAGGGAACTCCACTGATATGTGTGTTTTAATGTAGTGTGCTGAATACTTGTGTTGTAATGTAGGTTTCCTCTCTACAGGCTGCCCAGGCATGTGGGACAACTTTTCCTGTTGGCACCATGCAGAAGTGGGTGAAGTGGTCACCAATTCCTGTCCAGAGGCTCTGAAAAACCTCTTTGGCCAAGATGGTAATTGTTTGTTTCCTGCACCATAGGAGCTGCAGTATGAGTGATGTTCCTCTGCTGTTACACCTGAAATCATGAGTTTTATTCCCAAAAAATGTCTGTGAGTGAAACAGTATGTTAACACTGCACCAAAACACTCCACTGGTCACTTTTCCAGATATGTTTCTAAAATTACAAGTATATTTTCCTTGCCTAATAAACTTTTGTTTCTGTTTCTGAAAATAAAAACCAACCTGAAATTTAAAGTGATTTTTGTTGCGGTAGATCATATCCCTTCAATTTATCTCTGTTAAATGTTTAGGCTTTCAGCGTGATAGTCTCTTGCTTAGTCGTGTAGTGAATAAATTCACTATATTAACCAGAGTATTTATTTTCTGCTTGTTTTGGAGGTTTTTTTGTGTGGGTGTGGGGTGTGAGGCTGGGGGTTAGAATGTTTATCCTGGATACTCATGTCTTATTTGCATAAAGTTTAAAACTTTCTGATCTCAACTGCTTTGTATTGCTCTCATTCACACAGAACTCTGTACAGGATTTTTTCCTTTTTCCTACATTTAGGAAATAATCTGTCTGTTCAGCAGCTCTTTTATTTTACAGTTTACACTTTCTCTGCATTGCTCCATTTTCTGTGTCCAATCAACTGCAAAGGCACTAAATAGTTAGCTTTGATTTTTGGACACATGTTTGTTCAACTAATCATTCTGATATGTGGCTTATCATACTGGTTCATGGTTTGTACAGAGATCAGTCCACTCACACCTTTGTTTTTGTTTAAACTAATAAAGAAAATAATTGCATTTAATTTATTATTAATTTCAATATATATATATATATATATACAGAATAATTTGTTTTATGTAATATTGTAGGATAAAAAACAGTAATCAGTGTTTGATTTACAGTCTGGTCTTTGGGGGATATTTCTGAGATTGGGAGTGGTGATGGATGATTATGTTTGCATTTTGAAAAAAGTGTCAAAAATCACTGTTAAGTATATTTCAAAGACTCCATATACAAGCAGCTCATCTCAGAGAATAGCACTGGTTTGTACCTAGAAGTGTATGTAAATGTAACTAGAAGTACTAACAAAATCTGCATTTATTCACTCAACTAATAAGTGAAAGCAAGTGAGGCTTTAATTCTTTGCAGGTGTGGCATGCAATATATCCATCTTGAACAAATGTTCTACTATATGTATAGCCCAAATGTAAAAATCTGAAAATGTATCAGTGATACTTTGGAGCTGTTTTTGATGCTTGTGAAGATTGATGACCTCGAGTCCTGCTAAGTACTATGGTATTTTACCCAGTTGTAGCTGCCATTAGGTCAAAACCTGGCACAAACAAGGTTAAATATACATGACCATCTTATTCTCTGAATTTAACCCATAATAAAATCTTGTGATCTGAAATGAGGCGGATGTCCACAATCTGAGAATCTAAAGGAGATTAAAATGTTGTGCATGAAGTATATGAGCTTTTTACATGTATTCTTACTCATCACAGAAAAACCCTCAGTGATCATTTTCAAACAGCACCAAGTGGAATATATATATATATATATATATATATATATTACTATCATGCTTTTACATACAAATGCACTGAAATGTCTCTGCTTGTGTTTATTTTTAGGGAACATCAGCCGAACCTGTACAACTAAAGGCTGGTCAGACTCATACCCCAGCATAAACAGTGTCTGTTTTTCTGACTCCAAACCCAACAAGGTGAGGACAGTGGACATGAGTGAGACATTAACAGAAAGAGATAAGTGTATGACTTTAAAGAGTAAAAATCTGACTGATTGCTGTATGAGGTTCTACACTGAGCATTGAATCACATATGGAAAGCTCATATGTAGGTTTGTGAAACAAAAGCCCATAAAACCTGTTCTCTGTTCAGTCTCAGGGTGGTAAGTGGAGGACTGTGACTTGTCTACACCAGAGAACTCTGTTAGTTCTGTTAGAAGGTCAATTTGAAATGCTGTACCCTGATCTGAGTGCAGACACTAGATAAAACTATACAAGAAGTGATCCCATAACATTTTTGTGCCCCTATTTCCTGTTTGATCACAACAAGGGAACACATTTCAAAGTGATAAAATGGCCAGTTACCACTAGCACATCAACAGAGCTGTTGTTGTTTTAAGCAGACCAGAGGTCAATGCAGATGTCCATTGGAGCAGAGGTCTTATGCTCTCCAAAGGGGCTTGCGAAACAGGTACAGGAGTCTTGCTGAGGATAAATCTGTGGCAGTTCTTGATGTAATTGATCCCATCTCTCTCCATATTGTACCAGTTTTCAGTCTTTGGGATTCTGGATCTGGATGAGCTACACCATGCATCCATGGAGGAGCATCCGGGGATGAAATGTTGGTAATCCATAACCACTGCCATAATTGACCTTATCTTTCTCTGTGATGGAATGCACTATCCATCCCTATAAAGTGTTCCTTCATTAAAGCAGACATGGTGTTGATGTTCTCCGTCAACATGGCCACAAGATCACAGTCTACCACATGGTCCAGAAATTTTACAGAAATCCGTAGGAAATGACATTTCTTTTGCAAACTTCAAACTCAGAAGATGAAAAGACTAACAGGTCTTTCAAGTAGAGGAGAGGATTGCAAAAATTGACACCAAAAATGGTAAACATCATGCACATGAAAGATGCACAATTGTTACTCAGGCCTTGGTGTAGCCTGTTTTACTACTGCTGAAAACACACAATGTTTTCCTGAAGAAGGAAGAGTGTGACAGCTTGCTGCAACCTTACTGTTACCTCTTCATCAGGCTGAACCAGCAGATCAGCAAGACCAGACCAGTGAGAAATGCAGCTGAAGAACCAACGAAACTGCTCACTGTTAGGGCTGTTAGAACTGGAAGAAATCAGTTCCCTGTATTTGTCATTGTAAAGAGATTGCAAGTCTGGTGTATCAGCGAGGGTTACCCTAGCTTCACCGAAGCTAGTTTAATAGTGCTCTAAAGGGTGATGGTAGTGAGAGCAGTTTCTCCAGAGGTGGTCAGGGCAAAGGGGCTCTCACATCTGCAGTGCATGTGTGTAGAATGTTCCACAACATGATAAACTCCACACAATGCAGTAGACTGGTTCAATGAGTGATGGAAGTGATTAGGCTGGGTCAGTGTCCTGGTGCACAGGGCTAGGGCCAAGGCCTTGTCAAACATGGAGGCCATCTGTAGCATGTGAGGCTCATCAGAAGGAGAGATCAGAGGACTTGAAGCACCTAGAGGTGAAGATACAGCTGGCTCACAACATCAGAGGCTGGGAATGACTGGCCACTGAGGACAGTGCTAGACCAAGGGGGTCCACCACAGTGACACAGTGAGGGAATCACTTCTGAACACTGATTCTGGGCTATTATATATCTTTTTTGCTGGGCCATCATAAACACAGAGGCTGTCCACTTCTCAGCATGCTTAAACTTAAGGAATACAGAAAGGTTAGGATAATGACAATGGGAAACAAACATCACAACTTCTGCACTGGGGTTATCAATGCACTTATCAAATGTTTGAAAATAGTGATTAACAGTGTCAATTACTTTATTAAGCTTGATCCAGTAATCTAATATAGGCTCACTGTGTCTAGGGATAGGGCAACATATTGATGAAAAGAAGACCGCACTTGCTGCCACAGACTGGGAAAAAAATCCCTATCATCTTGCTGCAAATATTAAAGGACCTGAGCTTCCTCAGAAAGTAGTCTGCTCATTCCCTTTTTGTTAATCAGTTTAATGTTTAAGGAGATTTTGGGTTAAATTGAAAGTGTATTATGTTTATTGCACTGGGAAAGTCATCACAAGATGCATCCATGTATTCATTTCCTCCATTTGTCTTTTACACATCATTAACTCAAACTAAAACTTTCTTGAGAGGAGATTAAATCTCTGTGGATGGAGACCTAAACTACCTTTCATTTCTTAAGCTCTGTGGCTTCACACTATTTTTTATATAAAACATGCCACTGGCCTTTCACATGACCGAGTTCTGCTTTTATGTCACCCTCCTTGAGACTATACAGATACTTTCCATGGGCATCCCCCAAAATGATTGTTCTCTGCCAACATGTAAGTGCTTGGCTTCCTTTCTGAATCTGTCCTGACGTGAGCAAAGAGACTGGTTCCTGTCTTACCATAATTCAGTTAACCTTTAGGTCACTCAGTGAAGCTTGTCCAAATATTATTCTTCTTTGTGAATTAATGTGGTCTTTGTGTATTCACTGGGGATTTAGTTTTATTGTGTCCTTGCTCAGTGTTGGATTTATTTACATTTTAAAAAATAAGAAACAATGTCTTAACTTCAATTATAATTAAATAGGTATTAAGTTAGGCATTTTCACCTTGAGAAGAAAGATTAGTTTAAATGTAAATAGCAACATATTTTTAGAATAGCCAAACACTGTGAGGACATATAAAAGTTAAAGACTGAAACTAACACTGCTGTTCACTTATTTATGATGAGTAGTGAATGTGTGACTGTGTGAATGCGACAGTGTGAATATTTGATGGTGTGAATATGTGATGGTGTGATGGTGTGAATATGTGACTGGGTGATGGTGTGAATATGGGATGGTGTGAATATGTGACTGTGTGTTGGTGTGAATATGTGACTGTGACAGTGTGAATGTGTGAATGTGGGAATATGTGATGGTGTGAATATGTGACTGTGACAGTGTGAATGTGGGAATATGTGAATGTGGGAATATGTGATGGTGTTGAATGTGCCAGGCTCATTACTCTCCTCTCTCACTAAAGCCTCAGTCTCGGCCTGGCTCAGATTTTCTGTGCTGATGGACTCAGGCTCGTTAAAGGGTCACTCGGGTCACTCACATTGAGTCTTTTTAAACATTCTGGCTTGGATTCATTGGGGAAAAGTTTGATATTTAAAGGAATAAAGACATGGCAAATCAGCTGAAAGTGACACCTGACTTCTTTAACTTGTTTAAGCAGCAGGTGTTTTACATGGTGGTGAAGACGCTGTACACACTGGGGCACAGTCTGTCTCTCATCGCTCTCCTCACTGGCAGTGCCATCCTGTGTCTTTTCAGGTGTTCACACACACACACACACACACACACACACACACACACACACACACACACACACACACACACACACACACACACAGATTTAGTCATTAAACGAGTGGTATTTGGCCATATTTGTGGATAGACCATAATTCAGGGGTTTTGACACTGAGTGTAAACACTGTGCTTGCCATTCTGTCTTGTCTTGATAGTGTTTATATGACTGAGGCTGAAATATTCCTATCAAAACTGGGAGGTAGAAGAATTAAGAATTGCATTTCTAACATTTAGCTCACAAGGAAATTGGAATGATTTTGGAAAAAACCATGAGAACTTTAATATTTTACTCTATGTCTGCAGGAAGCTCCACTGCACCAGGAACTACATCCACCTGAATCTGTTCTTCTCCTTCATACTGAGATCTGTAGCTGTGTTGACTAAGGATGCCATTTTATTTTCTCACAGTGAGAACACACAGTGTGACAAACAGCCCTCACTGGTGAGATGATGTACACTATATGGCTAAAAATTAATGCACACTTAATCATCACACCCATATGTTCTCGTTGAACATCCCATTCCCAATTTAGTCCCACTTTGCTATTATAATAAGCTCCGCTATTTTGTGAAGGTTTCCCCAAATGTGGCCGTGGGTGTCCACAAACTTTTGACAATACATATACTCGTGTGTGTGTATATATATATATATATATATATATATATATACACACACACACAGTGGGGGAAAAAAGTATTTGATCCCCTGCTGATTTTGTACGTTGGCCCAGTAACAAATAAATGATCAGTCTATCATTTTAATGGTAGGTTTATTTGAACAGTGAGAGACAGAATAATAACAAAAAAATCCAGAAATACGCATGTCAAAAATGTTATGAATTGATTTGCATTTTAATGAGGGAAATAAGTATTTGACCCCTCTGCTTGGTAATGACTTAGTAATTACTTTTCATTTTCAATGCCCTGGCTGAGGGAAGGAGGTTCTCACCCAAGATTTCATCGTCCCTTTGATGCGGTGATGTTGTCCT
>JAOUWY010000043.1:36086154-36097302 GCA_025728095.1 Prietella phreatophila | reverse complement strand
AGGAGGAGGATGAGAAGGAAGAGGTCCTCTTCCTCTTCCTTCTCATCTTCCTCCTCTTCCTCCTTCTTCTCCTCTTCCTCTACATCCTCCTCCTCCTCATTCTTCTCTTCTTCTGCTTCTTCTTCCTCTTATTCTTCTCCTACTTTTTATTATTCTTCTCCTTCTTTTTCTTATTCTTTTTCTTCCACTTATTATTATTATTATCATCCTCCCTCTTCTTCTTATTATTCCTCTTATTATTATTATTATTATTATTATTATTATTATTATTATTATTATTATTCTTGATGCAGTTGTTATTCCAATGTCAGTAACCAATCACATATGTCCACTGGGTTTATGTTTTATAGGTAATCGTATGCATAATCTTTTTTAACCATTTGTATCCTATAATATTACTTACTCTATAGATGATAATGTGTGTGTGTGTGTGTGTGTGTGTGTGTGTGTGTGTGTGTTTGAGGTTGCTATGGTGATAGTATACTTGGCATGTAGTAATTCTATTATTGTTATTGTCTCAGTTTCTATGCACATTGACCTATTGAGCTAATCGCTAACTCTGGTGCAAGGCATATTTTCTTATTTAAGACGTTGTTTTTTGGTACATGCTCCCTGACAACAAACAACTAAAAAATAAAGTTACGTTTGAATAATGTCTACACCCCTTTAAGTATGATGTCCTACCTAACCCCGTCTATTCGGTGGTGTAGGTCTAGGTGTATTAGCTGTAGTAACTGTGAGAATTCCCTGTTTTGTGTCACAAAACAGTTAGCACTTGACGTTACCGTGAAACATGTTGGTTCCGAGTAAATCCATTCTTTTATTATCCCAGAAGTGCTTCTAATTTTAACCCCGAGAGTAATGAAGGTTCTAGCACAGTCGCCGTTTTTCTGCACTGTTCAGAATGTCGCTGATGCGCTCTATAATCTAGAACTTGTTCGTCTGGAAAGTGCGTAACGTGGAGCTCCTTCAGCCCTGATCGCACAGGAATAGTTGTTCATGTTGAGGTGTGTATTGCAATTATTCCCGGAGTTCCTCTGGAATGTTAGTCAGGATCTGTTACATCAGTCATTCTTTACTGTCTAGAAGGTTGTATATAAACTGAGCAGTAGAAATAACTCCAGGTGATATTTATCCCATCTGAATTGACACGTTGGTAAAGATTGTGTTAAATCCGCTGGGAAATGCGCTTTAGTGCCTTTTCTTCAGTATAAAGACGCTCCAGGAAGCGCTCGCTCTTTTCTCTTTTCTCTCATCTCCTGCTGAAACAGAAAGTTTCAAATGTAGGACAATAAAATATAGTGTGTAAAAGTGTGCGTCAGAGAAGAGACGCTTCTGGGGGATTTTTAGGGGAATTATTGACTTCCTAGCACAGGTACACACTACAGACGTGATCAAGCCACACCCTCTACCATCAGTGTGTATTAAAATACGGCGAGTGCAGTATGCATGGAAGGTCGAGTTTGACAAGCACGTGATTTATACGGAGATCACTTATCCCGCGTGAATCGATCAGAACGCACACTGACAAGTCGAGAACACGGGTCCCTTCCGAACAGTATCGCCGTAGCTCAGTAGAGGAGGTCGATGTATTGCATGTGATATCATAGTGGTGGACCAGGTGAGACTCCACACACACCCCGCCCCGTTACTCTCCTCTGGACTCGTCCTGGTGCGAGTGATTGCTTCTGGGCTGGTGGATAGTTTATGATTGCCTTTCTGAGTCAAGGGCATCTCTGCACACTACAGGCAGGATTGATGGTACCCGGGATCTTTAATGAGCAATTCTGACTCATAAGACGCCGGACAGACCTCAGCACCGCAGCCTCAGCGCCGCCGGAGAGCATCATCCGAGCGAAATGAAATGAAGTGAAATTGAATCGCTCCTCTTTTAGTTTTGGGGGGAGAAATTGTAATTGCTTTTGTTTTGAATTAATATGAGTTGAGAGTGAGAGTGCTGGTATGGGACTATGCGTGTCCCTCTATTAGGCCATGATGAAACATGCTGGTGTATTAAATGAATATGAAATGAAGTGAAATAATTTCCAGGCTGCGGGTCTCTGACTGTGGATTTTTGCAGCACTTATTGGAATACGACAGCGACGCTTGTGAATTAACCTCCTACAGAGATACAACTTTAACCTGATAATTCCACACAAGGTGTAACCGTATAGGAATATTCCACAGCCGTAAAGGTCACAGATTCCCTTTCTTTTCATTTTATGATCTAAAGACCACCTGTCAGCAATGCTTGATGGGGCGTCCAGGCACGTTTAGATATGACTCTTGACTATAGAGAGCTTTACAGGCTTCCATGGACCCACCACACACTGAACGAATGTTTCTAATGGAGATTAATGGGTACGGGTGAGTTTCCCATCAGCCAGTAAACATGTTGCACCTATGAGGAGGGTTTGCAATCCATTAAATTGGGAGCATGTCTTTACAGTGGATTTAATAGAGCTTTCTAATGCAGACTATAATTTATCTTCTCTTGCTGTCGTGTGCGTCTGATGCTGGTACGTTCTCTCTCGTCCTCATCGTTTTGAAATATATTATTCCATTGGTTCATTTGAAGTTGGAGACACGGAGGAAATAATTGGCTAAAGGTGTGGGCCGAAGGTGCTGAAGCTTAGAAATAAGTGGAGTTGGAGACTGCAGAAGGAAGTTGTAAAGCAGAGAGTACACCAGAACAGCGAAGCCTTGAACGAGGGCTGACTTGGGTGATGATTACTCGGTGGAGGAGTGTGTGTATCTGAGAGAGAGAGAGAGAGAGAGAGAGAGAGAATGAATATGAATTCAAGAAGAGCAAATGTGCATGGAATCACCTACAGAGCAAGTGAACCATGATGGAGGAATTCCAAGAAAGGGAAATGGTTTGAAAATTAGCAAAAAGATGTACAAAGAAAGAACTAATAGCTGGAATGTGTGTATAGAGAGACATCCATCAATTTCTCTTGTTCCTCCAGGGAACCATGTCTTACTCCTTCTGGGTCTGTGGTTCATGTCTTTAGGATTAACACCTAATTAAAGACTGATTTGTATCAAACCTCGTGTCAATCTTAAGGACTGTGATACCATGACAGCCTCTTTGATCTTGCGAGAGATCTCTCAGGCTTTGGAGAAGAATTATTGTCATGTATATGGATGCTGCGAGAGTTGTCATTAAGGAAGACAGTGTTCTGTTGCTGGAAAATCATCTGGTAGTTTTACTGAATGTTGGTGTGTCCTTTTCAAAATGTATTTGTTCTTCCTTCCACAAAAAATCAACCTCAAGGTATTTGTGCTTTTGCTGACAAAATGAAGAACTCGCTCACAGCCCTTTCTTGCCTGGTTATCTCAAAGTCTAAAGCCAAATCCGAGATATTTCAGTGTCTTAAGCAGGTAGTTTGTGTTATTGATCGGCAACAACACACCGAATTCTACATCGTCACAATGATTTATGTGCTTATTGGATAAACCACCGAGGCTGTGCATGAGCGAGATGTGCGCTGTTTTGCATGTGCGTTTAACCATTTAACTCCGTTCATTAAAGCTTTTTAACAGCTAATTACACAAGAACCCTGCCCCTGAGACAACACGGACAAGCTCTCAGACGCTAATCCCCAGAGCCTGAGCTTTGGCATGGAATCTTTGCATGTGATCTTTTTTGGTTTATTTTCACAAAACGCAGAATGAAACGACGTGAGTGTAAACTCACTTATTTCTCTCTGTCGGTTTAAAGACGGACTGTCTGGTCCTGCGTTCTGCTGCTCATATTGAATGACACCCACCCCCTCACCACGTGCTCGCTCGGTGTGCGCCGTGTGCCGTTTGCGGCTTCCCACACTGGCCTCCGAGTGGAGCGATCCACGCTAACAGAGCTGTACTCCCATTAATAGCCTGTTGAGGAAGGGGGTTACCAAGGCAATTCAGTCACAAGAGAGCTTTTATCAATGAGAGCTCTGTCTCACCTCAGCATCCTAACCACTATTGTCAGCCCAACTGCCCACTCTTATGAAAGGGAACAACAGTCTGTAGAGATGCCAAAAGACAGCTGATTGGCTGAGCAGTGTCCAATCAGGGTGAATAGCTGGGTTTACGTTTAGAGCTGAGGAAGAAGTATAGTGCATTTGGACAACTGATAAAAATGCACAGTCATAGCATGGCTTTGATTTTGTGTCCGAGGTAGGCCTACAGTTTGGTATTTAATAAAATAGTTTGTAGTATTAAGGTTTTTACCGGTTCGTTTCGTTGTCCTTCCCCAAATGTGCATACGATCTAAAAATGCAGTATGGCGTCGCAGTAAATGTTCTGGAATTATGTGGAACACTGTGTTGGTGAACACAATCCAGGGGCAAGCATTTAATGGTGCACTGGAGATGTTGAAAACAGGTCTTGTGGTTTTGACATTCTTAGCCTGAAGGATTGAGTGTGTACGAGGATAATGAGCATGTGCATTGTTGTAGTGGAGACTGGATAGAGTCAGGTCCCGAGGCTGTTTGGGAGAGTGAGGATATGGAAGTGAATAGGCTGATTAAACAGCTAATCTGAGTGTGTGGCTCTACTGGGTAGCGTATAATATACAGCAAGACCAGCTGATATGCTGTACTGGGATTTATGAAGAGATCAGCTCAACAGACCCGTAATCTGTATCGGTTGGTGTATTGAATTGTGTAACGTTGTGTATTCTAAGCTATACATGGGCTGTAGCTTAAGGATTAATTGTATGCAAAAGGCTGGAAACTCTTTTGTTTGCAAAGCAATTTGCCACGCTCCTAATCTCACTCTGTTTTTGTTCAATTTCCTCTTTCACCTGTGCTGTCAGTCTGATGTATGGGAGCTCCAGATCCTCCCATCCGGACTCCGAATTACTCCATCGTCAAGCTTATGCCACACCACACCCCCTGCAGGGCTATGCTACTAATCACCACCCAGGCAGCTCTGGACAGGCAGGGGCATGGGGGGCTGCAGGCCGGAGCTTAGGTGAGGGCAATGGAACGTTTATGTGTATCTTTTTATATCTTTTTAGAATCTATTTAAAATGTTTTCATCTTTTTAAAAATGTGTTTATATGTATGTATTGAATCAAGCTGCTTGCTGATTTCTTCCTCCCGATGACATATTCCCAAAAAGTTTTTGCTCATTTTAACTGCTAAAAATTGACATTTCACATTGAACCACAGGGTTTCATAGTTTTAGAAGGTCGGTATATACATGTACATGGTATATGCATTATGATTTCTTTTATAGGGCTTTCTGGTTTGTTTGATGCTGGGTTACACCATGCTAGCCCCTCAGGGCCTGATGCTTCAGTCATGAACCTGATCTCTGCTTTGGAATCCCGAGGTCCACAGCCTCCCCCATCTGCCTCCTCCCTCCTTTCTCAGTTCCGTACCCCATCATGGCAGACTGGTAAGCATCCAACAATGCTTAATGTTTCTGTCCTATACAGGATAGTATGCAAATTAATATTTAAACGGATGTAGTTGTAACCTGGTTGATTTGGTTTTATGTGTCTCCCACTTCATAGCAATGCATACCCCAGCCCCTGCTGAGCTCTTCATCTCCAGTGCTTTGCCTGGATCTGGCTCATTCCCTTCTTCTTCTGCCCTGTCAGCATACCAGCACCCTGCCTCCTTCTCTAGTCGTTCATTCTCTGGGGTGACACCATCGCTGTCTCTCCAGGATACACCTACATTCAGCCCTACCTCCAATGGCCTCCTATCACCCCATGATCCTTTACTGCACATAAAAACACCATCCCAATCCAGCCTGGGCTTTGACCGTCTTCTTTCATCACAGAGTGCAGCAGCGTACAGAGGAGCACAGGAGCCATCAAGTGGTCCTCAGCCTCAAGCACCTACATCATCCTCTGCCCGCCATTTACCTCCCCCTCAATTTAACCTGCTCTCCTCCCAGCTTCAAGAGCAGTCCTCCCATCTGTACAGTGCATCTGTATTCTCTTCAGCACCTGCACCCTCACAACCACCTACCCCACAGGAAAGAGTTCCAAGGCAAGACAGCGTGATTAAGCACTACCAGAGACCTTCCCCTGCACAGTCCCAGTTGCCCTCTTCCACATCACATGCCCTGCAGCATTATCTTAGCTGTGGAACATCAGGCTACCAGCAAATCTCACACCATCGGCATGGTGCAATGAGTTGTAGCCCCCTGGGTGACCAGAGCCCATCATCTGACCCCAAGCCCTCACCTCGATCAGACCAAGTGTACCGCCCTATAGTACAGCCCCCATATAGCTCTTCCTCGATATCCTCATCAGCTGCCTCTGGTGGTGGTATTGGGAAACCAGGAAAGAGTTCTAGTTCAAGCAGTGGCTACTCATCCTCTAGCTCTTCTTCATCTAGAACTCCTCACACACCTCCCTCAGCTTCCTCTACAACTTCATCCTCCTCTACTTCTTCTAACCCGAGTGCTTCATCTAGCGCCTCCTCTGCTCCTTCAAGGCAGCAACCACCTCCCCAATCTGCACCACAACCCCCTCCACCACCTCCACCACTCCCTGTTTCCTCCTCTGCAACGCAACAGCCTCCTCCTAAACCCTGCCTTTCAACATACGGCTCCTCTGTGGCTCCTGTTAAACCCACCTCTGGCCTCCCTGGCCAAACCCCACCACAACAACACTCGCAATCATATTCACCAAGTCAACCTCCACCGTCCCACCTTTCCCAGCCGTATGGGGGGTTCAGTTCCCCCCAGGCCCAGGAAGTTAGCTCTGGTCCTGGGGGATCAGGAAAAGGGTTTGGGGGTCTTGGAGCAACGGGGCGTTCATTTTCAGGGGAGGGGGTATATGGTTCTGAATCAGGTTATGGTTCTTTACCACCCTCACTTGGAGGAGCAGGAAGTCCTTCAATGGGCTATGATGGTACGGGACATTCACCTGCCCTAATTGGTTCTGGAGGTGGTACTGGTTCAACAAGTAGTGGTACTGGCTCAGCAGGTGGTAGTTCAGCAGCTAATAGCAGTAACAGTGTTGCAAGTCGTGGGGCTGGAGGATCGTACCATCTTCCTGATTCCAGTCCTTCACCTTCAATTAACTCTGCAATCATTAGACCTGGACTGCACTCCCCTGCACCCACTCACCCTGCACAGTCTCCAGGAGGAAATGGGGGTAATAAATACCTATCCTCAGTTCTCTCTCCTAATTTTTTAGCTTCTCCACAGGGTTACTCAGACACACGGGCACCACCACCACAGGCACAGCCTTATCATTCGGCACCCCCCAAGAGCAAGTCAGAGACTGATATGCTTGGCATTGAACGACCTCAAGAAGAGGATGAAGATGATGATGATGATTTTCTAATACAGCACCTTTTGCACACCCAAAGCCCAGCACCCCATCCATCTCAACACCATGCTCAGCAACAGCCACCACAGGTGACTTCCCAGCAGCAGTCAGCACAGCCGCAATCTATGCCGCAAAGTAGGGAAGAAGCAAAGGGAATGTCAGCCTATGAACTGAACAAGGCATCTGAGGAACGTTACCAACTACAGAGTGTCATTCGCACCAATAATACCACTAATAATGTGGGACCAACAAACAATGCTGGACAAGGAACCGGTCCAGGAACTGGCCAAGAGAGTCAAATGGAAATATCTCTAAAGAAGCAGCAAACAAAAATAGACAGGACAGTATCAGGAGCTGGGGCAAATGGAGGACGAGGGGGAATTGATTCACTCCCTCACTCCCATCAGCATGCACCACACACTCACCAACATGACTCCCTTGGCTCAGTGGTCCATTATGGGAGAGGGGACACATATGGCCACCAGACACATCAACATCACTCTTCGCATGCTTCACATCCACAGCACTCCCAACATCCACACCACTCTCACCCCCATTCCCTGTCTCATGCCCATGTGGAGGTCAAGAAAGCTACAGATTCATCAGAGCTACCCTACATACAAAAACCTCAAGACTTGCAGCAGCAAAGGTCCCAATCTTCCCTTTCCCACATGGATTCACCACCTGACCAGACACAACAACCTCAGCAAACTCATCTTCTACAGTCTGTCCTTTCCCACTCCACACGTAACAAGATGGACACGCAACAGGTCCCCCAAACAACACCACACTCTATGAGTCAGCAGGCTTTAATGGGAACAAGTGGAGGCCTTGGAACTGGAAGTGGTGGGAGTGTAGAAACCCAGTCACAGGCCTCTCAGCTTCAACTCCAACTCCAATCCCAGTCCATGGAGGCCCACTATGGATGTAAGGCACAGCGAAACCAAAGCCAGTCAAGTCAGAATTCAGTCTCACAACTTGAACTGCTTGAACGATCACTCTCTAGAACAAACAGTCATGAAGGCGTAGGGCCCACTGAGAGGATTGTTGGTGGAGATGGAAGTGCTAATGACCATCAAAGACCACAGCAACAGCTGCAGCAGCAGCATAGGATGCCTTCACATCACCAGACCCACCATTCTCAACAAACACCTTCAGAGCTCCATGATTTCCTGAATGAGTCAAATTTGAGCATGTCAGCCCCATCTCATCTGCATCACATGGCTTCTCACCATGGACACCCTCATGCCCACCACCAACATCACCAACACTCTCATCAGCACTCTCGCCACATACCTTCCAACACTGGACCAATGCAACCCCAGGCCCAGGCCAGGGAACCAGAGCCCCAGCTTCCTCAGCAACAACTAGATCAACTTAAAGAACACCAGTTTGACACTGACAGTTCTGTAGGTAAAACTACACAGAATCAGGGACAGAGCCAACAACAGCAGCAGAGGTTTGTGCCTCTGACCTCCATCTGTTTTCCTGACTCACTTCTCCAAGATGAGGATCGATCATTTTTTCCAGCAATGGAGGACATGTTTTGTTCTGAAGACTACAAACCAAGCTGTGCAGGTGTAGCAGGTGCAGGACAAGGAGATCAGGATATTGTATCTGAAACACGTGTAAATGTCCAAGATGGAATAGAGTCAGTTAAGGCAAGTGGAGGGGCAGGTGGATATGATATGATGGGCCACCATGGTGACCAGGATTATGGGCAGTACTGTCACAGTCTTTCTGAATCTGGCAATGGGACCATGCATCTAGATTTGGACTCATTGAAAACTCATGAACTCCCATCTACTGTGAATACAGAGCAACTGGGCTTGATTCAGTCTCAGGCACCAGGCATGGGAATAGGTGGAACAGGGTCTAGTGTAGATGGAACAGGGAACAAGATTATGGGAAATTCTGGCATAGGAAGTGGTTCTGGAACAGGTGGGCTAACCTCACCCATCTTTTGTTCCTCTAGACCAAAAAAAAAACTACTGAAGACGAGCTCTTTCCACCTTCTAAAACAGCGGCGGGACCCCAATTCCCAGCCACAGACAAAAAAAACTTATGCCCAAGAATATGAATTTGAAGATGATGAAGATAAAGCAGATGTTCCTGCTGACATCAGACTGAACAGCAGGCGCCTCCCAGATTTGCTTCCTGATCTGGTGTCTAGCTGCAGAAAGTCCACTGGTGGTTCAGGGGTTGGCGGTCTAAGTCCCCTAATGGGTGACTTGGATTTCTGCAACCCCTCAGGGTACTCATCACTTGGACCTCCTCCACAGCTCCTTCCCCAAGATGGGCCAAAGAAGAGAGGTAGAAAGCCCACCAAACCCAAAAGAGAAGGTCCTCCTAGGCCTAGGGGAAGACCTCGTATTCGCCCACTCCCAGAACCTCCTTATTGCAGGGGGCTGATGGGACCTGGTGCCGGGGAGAGCCGCAGAGGTCGTGGTCGAGGAAGGGGTCGTGGTAGGAAAGATGATCTCATGTTGGAGATGCATAGAGACATTAACAAAGGACAGAATTACCATCAACAGTCTCACCAACAAGCACCTCATCTCCATCACCAACAACAACTTCAACAGCAGCACTTACCGCAACATCAACATCTGCACCACCATTCCCAGCCACAGCAGCACCTCCACCCACAGCAGCAACACATGCACCAACAGCAGCACCTACATACACAACACCATCAGCACTTACATCAACAGCAAACACAACACCAACAACATCAGCCTCAACAGCAGTATCCGGAACCCCTCAAACCGATTAAAGTGAGTGAAATAAAATGCTTTATGTCTTAAGATTGAACACATTAGATTATTTCATAGCAATATACCATCAATCTGTTTCCCCACTTTCCCACCAGATAAAGCTTCCTCTTCCCCCCATGCCTTCATCTGAATCCCTCCTGAGGACAGACTCCTTGTCGAGCACAGACCCCGTTCTCTCTGATGGCTCAGTGGGATCTGCACCATCTCTTGGTCTGAGCCCTGGACCCACATCTGCACTGGACATGAACAGAACTGATATGAACTGTGGTCAGGATAAGATGAAACAGAAAGACGAAGAGGTAAAAAAAATATGGGATACAGTAAAAAATACAGTAGACCTTTTTATAGAGACTAGTTGAAATATCAAAGAGAAAAGTATGCCCCCAGTTATTAATATTTGTTATTGAGGCAGAAATAAAAATCCTTTTTATTTAGACTTCTCAAAGCAGTCTCATTAAATGATCATCTTAACACGCTCAACCCTATGGAAAATAAAAATGGGTTCTAGCGCATGTCAGAATGTGTGAAGATATTAAAATCTGTTTTGTGAACTATTTTATATTACCAAACCTATATTAGATGATATATATATATATATATATATATATATATATATATATCTCGCATGTCTGACAGCACTATAGTAGTGTCACTAACCCCTAGCTGCACGAGTCGTTTACCATTTTGTGCAAGAAGGGTTTCATGTCATAGCATAAATTAATGTCTATGTATTGCTGCAGTGCTCAGAAAATAATAGTGACAAAGAAATGATTTGTCTTCTCTCACTCACATGACCAATTCGAGATGCATTATTCCTTTTTTTTTTCTCTTTTTTTTTTTACAAAGAGCTTGTACAAGTAGAGAAAATATCAAATTATAGTTATCATAAATGTATTCATGGAAAAGAAAATATTTTTCATACTGTGTATGCATATAGAGAATTTGTGTTTTCTGTTCTTTTATAAGGGTTCAAAATACTGAAACTTTAATCATACAATCCCTTTCTCTATGCCTTTGTGTACTTGTGAAATTGCTCTTGTTGCCTCAGCAACAGGTAACCTCAGAAGAGAAGGAAGGAAGGGAAAA
>JAOUWY010000043.1:35488609-35499190 GCA_025728095.1 Prietella phreatophila | reverse complement strand
CTCCAGGTTCCCCGTGACACTGAAGAAGGAGTAAGCGGTAGAAGATGGATGGATAGATGGATGGTAAAAAACAGCAGTAGGACTGTAAGGGGACAGTCGTGTTACCTCGTGTCATCACTAGAGGTAGACGGAGCCACAAGAAACGTTGCTAGGATTCTGGCGGATTCTGCCGCCAGAGGGAGGAAGAGAGCACCTTCTTCATTATACTCAGTGGCAATTAGTTCCACCTGCACCTGGGTCTGTTTAAGGAGAAGTTTCCACTTACTGACGGCTAATTCTCAGCCTAAATAAACTCCGATATTAGTCTCCTGGGTACAATCTGGTACTTTCTCTGGCTTCTCAGTGTAAGTTTAATAGCTGTACACCGTGTTGATATTTCTGTAACGCTTCTTTGAGACTAGTCTATTGTAAAAAGCGCTATACAAATTGAATTGAATAGACTTAAATTTATGCTTATAGACGTGTCTCATAGCTGGTATGGGTTTATTTCACGCTCCTTTTGGACAAATAAACATCTAGTATAAGTTTTCTGTTTAGGAACAGGAATTAAAAGGAACATTTGGACAATAAATGTGTTCATAAAAATCTAGTTGGGTCAGATAAACTTTTGTATCCTGTGAATTTGAGTGTAAATTCCACACTGCTGTGTATTGTGTGGTACAGGAAAGGGAAATTAAAAAAACGATAATCACCTATTTGCATTGTATTTCTGTAACTGGGGGGTGTGGCTGCGTTCAGAACGAACCAATCACGTTCAGTCTCCTGTTTAAAAGTAATTATCATACAGCTGTCATCAATTAAATTATTCTGAACAACCCCAAATAAAGACCAACTGTTTCTGTAGGAGTTTCTTCACATCTTCTGGGTTTGAAGATCTGACATGATCCATAAAGCGCTCACAAAGCCTGTACAGGGTCTCGCTTGTCGAAAGGTATAAAAAAAAAACTTCCAAAACATTAAATGAACGATGGAACACTGTGAAGGTCCTCGTCAGCAAACAGAGAGAATGGAGCACCGCAGTGACGTCACCAAGAACAGGACATCCCATCAAAATTTACAAAAGGACGAGATAAAATCTTACCTGGGAGGCTGCCGGGAGACCTACGGCAACATTAAAGGAGCTGCAGGAACATCTGACGAGTGCTGATTATTATCTGCGTGTGACAACAATCTCTGGTATTCTTCACGTGTCTGGGCTGTGGGGTAGGGTGGCCAGATGGAAGACTTTCTCGCAAAAAACATCCAAGCACAACTCAAGCATCCCAAACCACGTCGTAAAATGTATTATGGTCTGATGAGACCAATTCCAAAAGGTATCATAAATCCGTTATTCTATAAGATGCAAAAAAAAGCACATCCCCACAAGAACACCGTCCCCACGGTGAAGCGCGGTGGTGGCCGCATCATGCTTTAGAGCTGCTGCTCTTCAATCAGAACTGGGGTTTTTATCAAGGTGAGGAGGCTCATGAATTACTACACATACATGTCGATTTCAGTCCTAAACCTTCAGGTGACTGCTAGTAAACTGACGACCCGAAGCACACAGCCAAATAAGATTGATGTTTTTGAATGACAGCCTGAGTCCAGACCTGAAGCCAACTCAAAATCTGTGTGGTGACCTGAAGCAGGATGTTCACAGGAGGTTCCCTCGCAGTCACAATCCGATGGATCTGGAAGATTTTTATAAGAAATCCTGGATAAATATTGCCGAGTCAAGATGATGGACTCTTACCACAAAAAGATTGAGTGGTGTAATAAGAGTATTAGTTTAGGGGTGTGTATACTTATGCAACCCGGTTATTGAACCATAAAGGTTTCTGACTTTATTTGTATACTTTTGCGTTTTCACATTAAAGATGGAAAATGATCTGACACGATTTATCTTAATTTCATTCTTTTACTTCGCAAAAAAAAAAAAACCCAACCTGCCATTCTAACAGAGGGGTGTGTAAACTTTTTATATCCACTCTGTATTAAACAGTACAGTGGGAGTGTTTATTACCCGAAGTATGACTAGTCTACACTTTGCCTCAAAGGAGGGATATCAGGTGCAGCGGTTGAGCATTAGTAACACTCGTACAATCAGTATATTGACGATGGATTAAATTCCTAAACATTCAGCTGCAGTGAAAATACTGACCTTTAAAACGCACCTACTGAGGTAAAAGGTACAGACTAAAGGTACTAAAGGTGTACTAAATATTGTACCACCTCGCACCTTTTTTCAGTAAAACTAAACGTACATAAAGTGGTGTGGTTTTTCCTTCCATGCCACACAACGTCGGGTCTAAACGTAATATTTTTTAAAACTATTTTAAAGTAAGTACATGTACGCAAACTGAGATTTCAAGATACTGGAAGTTGTTGTAGTTACCTTGTTGGATGTATGACGGTATTCTTTTATATTTTCTCGTATTTCCATTTCTGGATATTTACTGGATTTAAAAAAAATAAATATTACTGGGCTTTTACAACTGTAAAACTCGTTAAAACTTCTACAGTTATAGATTTGTCTGGTTCAGGCTGTACTCAGGACTTTTGTGTAATATTGCACAATATGGACATAAAACAACACCAACATTCTTGTTGGCCCGTCAACACCACCTAGAGGCCATTCTGTGAAATACTGCTCTATTGCAAGAATTGCTACTGTTCCTGGAACTAACTATAGGAACTAAAATGGGCTGTGAAGTGAGGTGTGTTAGTGACACTCACGTGTGTGTGTGTGTGTGTGTGTGTGTTTTATAACAATTTCAGCGAGCCGCTGTACTGAGACTTGTACTGAGTCATAAATAGAACTAACTGTACTTTACCGCTGCATTCAGTTCGGTACTGTACCTGCACCTGGAGGTGGAGGTGGGGACGGAGGTTCTGGTGAAGTTTTCTGATGAAGACAGAAGGGAGAGAGAGAGGTGTCTGAGCTGGAAGTAAAAAAAAGGGAAGCATCTCTCTCTCTCTCTCTCTCTCTGAGCTTATTCTGCTTTTTCGTTTCTGTGTTAAGAGTTGCTCAATATTTCAAAAGGATTCTGGAAATTGAGGCCTGTTTAGTGACTGTAAAAAAAAAAAAAATTAATAAAAAAAAAAAGCCACAGTTGGGTAATGTGACTTTTACATACACCCTTTTTCCCTTTTTGAAATTGTTGATAAGTTTGAGTCAGATAAAGGCCGTCACAATCCAGCCATGAGGATGTTCCTTCTTTCTGTCAAAGGCATTCTTAAAGGCTATGTAAAAAAAAAAATGATGATGATTAGCTTTATATAGAGAGAGAGATATAGAGGTGTGTGTGTGTGTGTGTGTGTGTGTAGCTAAGTATGAAAACTTTGGAAGACATTTTTCTAAAAAGTGTAACATTTAATTCCCCCAATAAACCGTTAAAGAACCCTTTGAGACTGTACCAGAGTCTCAAACCATGATGAGATCGATTACAATATGAAAAGTTTCTCTCTAGAACAGACCTAGAGACCGTGCTTCATGCTCTCGTGACATCACGCTCGGTCTACTGTAATTCTTTGTGTGTTGCCGTTCCTCACTCTGCCTCATCTCCTCTGCAGCTTGAGGTCCGCTCCATCTCTAGCTCTTTTTAAATCTACTCATTCTTTGTGTCATGATGTTATTTCATGTGCTGAGTTGGAACGCTTTGTACAGCACTTTGGATCAGCTGTTGTCTGTCAATGCGCTTTAGTTTTTTGTGAACCAATACGGACTTGTGTTTTCAGCTTTGAAGTCATCAACTCTGAATTTGTCCCTCAGTGACTCTTTGGCTCTCTGAAAGCCATTGTGATGTTGTTGTTGATGATTTTATGTATTTAAAACTCAGGATCTGTTTTTTTTTCCTTCACTAAACGATCTGCTGAGAGGAGGAAAAAAAAAAACCCATACCGTGGGCCACCAACATCCAGCCAATCAGGACAAAGAGGCGTGTAAAAGCTCCACCTCTTGCACAATCGTTCAGCATGTGAACATTTTTAGGGGCATGGCTATGGAGAGAAATCAGAATACTGGTTAATATTTGATTCCCTCTCTTTCTTATAACATTTTATATTAATAAAAATCATCATCAAAGGGCACAAAACTCCAAACGAACACACGGAACTTAATCAAATGTTTATTTTAATCAAATTTTAAAAAAAATAAAGCAAAGCCATGATGTTACAGTTTTACCATTTTATCATTACAAAGCGACGTTACACACAGCTGATCACGTGTATTATATCTCACACGGCGACTAAAAAGCTTTTCTACACCAAGTCTCTGACTAAATCCTGACTTGTGTTCGGCTTTAGCTGCTCTAACGCGACGGGTTTACCTGAAACTTTGCCTACTTAAAGACTCTTAATGACGCCGAGTGCCATAAAATACATCATTTCATTGCTTTCATGCGAAAATCCAGCTGTTCTGACTGAAGCCTTTAAAATAACATGCTTTTTTTTTCAAAAAGATTTATAGCTATATAAAACGATGTTTTCTCATGACAGCAGCGATTTTGCAAAAAAAAATAATAAGAAGAAAGAAAGAAGAATGTAAATATCCTGGAAATGTCATATTTACAGACTTATGAGGTTTGAGATTTACTAGTCCTGAAAAACACACACACACACACACACACACACACACACACACACAATTTCATCGTTAAAGAAGCCCTGACCATATTTAAATATTCAAATTTGGTGTGGATCGCCATGGATTTTAAATTTCGTACGTTTTCGTGTTAGATCTTGGTATAAACAGACTTTACCTGCTTTTTCTGTCATTTGTTTCACTTATCATGTCGTGATCTTTAAAAACAATGTTTTAAATCATCATATTTATGACACGTGTAGTGTAATATCAACAACCTTACTATTTCTTAGTGTTCTATTGATAAATGGAATTGTATCTTATAATATTTATCAGTGATAATGTTGCTGTTTGAGATGTGATTCACACGTGTACGACACGTCTAGACGTAGTTTTGAGCTGGAGCCGAGGCGCTTTTGCTGTTGTACTTGACGGTGCCTCCAGAGCCTCCGGATCGCGGGCGGCTGAAGCAGCACAGCAGTCCTCCGCCCAGCAGGAGGAGCACTCCTCCGGCCCAGCCGATGAAGATGCATGGCCCGAGCTCTCTGCGGTTCGCCGGGTTCATCAGCGGGTTGTTGAAGTTGCTCACGACGTTGTTGGCTGACCAGCTGACGGGGATGATGAGCAGGATGCCCGCTATGAGCATGCCCACACCTGCCACCAGGCAGATCTTCGGCTTGGCGTCCTCGTTTTCGACGCACGTGGTGAAGTCGGCGCCGGCAAACAGGACCAGCAGGGAAAGTGCCGATACCATGCAGCACACGATGGTCATGGCACGAGCTGCCTGGATGTCCGAGCTCAGGATCAGCAGTGATTCGTAGGACTTACACTGCTGCTGGCCTGTGCTCTGGTACACACACTCCATCCACAGGCCTTCCTGCTGCACCTACACACACACACACACACACACACACACACACACACACAGAGTAGATGGTTTACACCTTCACGTTATTTTTGTGTACCATACTCTCCACCACAGCAACTGTACTGTTGGTTCTTTCTTTTACACCACAGCTAATTTAACACACCTGATTCACCTCCTTTGACTGCGCTAATTTAGCACATTTGATTCCTCATTTGACTCACCTCATTTCATTGAGCTAATTTAACACATTTGATTAACCCCACTTCATTCACCTCATTCAGCCAATTTAATACATTTGACTCCTCATTTCATTCATCTCGGTTGAATCATTTTAGCTGGTCCACCTTATTTAACTGAACCAATTTAAGACAACTGATTCACCTCACTTGAGTGAATTTAGCACATTTGACTCCTCATTTGATTCACCTCACCTGATTTGCCTCATTTAACTGAGCCAATTTAACACCTCTGATTCACATCACCTAATTTATCTGTGAGCTAATTAGACACACCTGATTCACCCGAGCTGACCTGATACACTTGATTCAACTGAGCCGATTTACAACATGCTGTAAGGGGGCCAAATTAAAAAGCCTGATTCACCTGGACAACATCGCCCGACTCATCTCATTTTACCCACTGGTTATTTATCGAGTCAATTTGACCACAACCTGTTCATCTGAACAAATCCCCATGCCTGATTCAGCCGAGTTGAATTGGCTCAGCTGATTCACCTCACACATGAACCGAATCAACACACGAGTCAGCTCGGCTACTCGGTCACACCTGAGCTGTAATGTATAGGTGCAGTTAAACACCACTTGGAGCTCAGACATATACAGACCTGCAGAGCTTCAGTCTGAATTACAACACACACACACACACACACACACACACACACACCCCTGTGTACAGTGTATTTTTTTTATTTATGGTTCTTGTCACTCTGTGTGTGTGTGTGTGTGTGTGTGTGTGTGAGGGTACCTGTGCCGTGATGATGTTCTGTCCAGTGAAGGAGGAAACCTTCCAGCTGGGGAGGACGCAGGTGATGATGGCAGCGATGAGGCCCAGAATTCCCAAACCCACACACACGATCTGTATTCCTGCCGATCCCATCCTGTAGGAGAGAGAGAGAGAGAGAGAGAGAGAGAGAGGGACGGTCAGTGTAACCTGCTGCTTTTAATCTCTGGTGCGAAAAACAAAGCACACACCCCAGGGATCTGAGGAGCGAAAACCACGAGACGCTCTAGTGACTTATTTCAGCTCCGCTCCTGGGTTAAACCATCGTAATCCTGGCAATCCTTGAGGTTGTCAGCCAGGAGTAAACGCGTGGGAGGTTTAGTCTCTGTAGAATTTAAAAACACTACAGGAATTGCAAAAATATGAAACGCGGCTTATGAACGTGTGTGCAAGGATTTTCTTCATGGCACAACAATAGCTCGTGTAAGCTGGTCACTAGATTCTTTTGACTTGTTGAAGTTGGCTCATCGACATCCGTAAATAACTGATTTGAATGTTTTTCAAGGTATATATTTGAGCTGATTTTTTTTTCAACATGCTTACTTTTTTATTTAAAATTTTATATTTATCATCTATATCTGGTTGTGTAAATAAATACTAACATTGCTGCAGTTTTTCCAGACAGTTATGCAAGTTCAGTGTTCTGGGGGGGTTTGGACTTTTTAGGGAAGAAAAACAAAAAAGCGAAGCATAAAAAGCGCCGCACGGAACATCATGAAACATGACGCACATGGAGAAACCCTCTCCAGAAACCCTCTCGTGTCCTAACCTGCAAACTCACAGCGCTCTGACATTTCGGTCCCACCCTCCCCATGCACCACAATTCTTCATTTGGTCTGATTTTTTTTTAATCCCCTGTTCATTTCTATAAGCGATAATATCATTTCCACTGGAAGCAGATTCGTGGTTTGCAGCTCGGAGAGGTTGAAGATGCTCACAGACCTGTCTCGGACCACACCGACTTCTGATTGGTCCAGAGACTGAATAACAAAGTGTATGACCGGTCAGAAGGTTCTGTTTGGAAGATGACTATACTCCCACGAATAAATAAGAATATAACGTGCTCGCTAAAAAAAAGGGTTTTTTTTAAACAAAATAACACAAAACAGACTGTGAAGCTGATTTCTTTTTTTTGTCCGTAACTCTGAGATACGATGCGACTTAATTATTATTATTATTATTATTATTATTATTATTATTATTATTATTAAAACATTGAGTCAGATTATGTGCAAGAGACTCTTAAGGGTGAATTTAATAATTCTTAATAATAATAATAATAATAATAGTTTAAACACTGAGAAAATGAGTTGTTTTATTACAGTAACTTCTGGATTATAATTCGGATGTATCTTGTATTTCCCGTTATAAGATTAGAATAAAGTAATAAGATAAGATTTTAAAACCTATTTCGAATCATTTTTACTCACTTCAGGCTTGAAATAGTTTTGTTCTCATCATTTGCGGATCTTTTGTGTGTGTGTGTGTGTGTGTGTGTGTGTGTGTGTGTGTGTGTGTTTTCAGTGTTTTGTTTATCGAAAGAAGCAGATCTTTCAACAGCGTGAGATTTAAAACCGATTTAAAGCTCGAAAGGAGTAGATATGTGAAGGAGTAGGTCTGCATCGTCTAATAAAGAGAAATATCAGTAGAGTTTGCCTACATTTAAGAGATCTTTTTTTTCTTCTTTTTTGTAGTGAAAATAAACAGTAGAATGACGTTCCGTGCGAATGCACAGAATTTAGAATAAATCTATATTTTTTTTATTCTTAAAATATATAATCGATCTATTCTGTATATCTGTAGAGTCGGTATGTTTTATTGTTGTTGTTTTTAACGTGCTGGGGTTGATTTTTTTATTCCCCTCGAGGCACAGTAAAGGATTTGAAAAGGATGCCACCTGATTTGACTTTTCTTTTTGTCACGTTTGTTTGTTTTTCAGCAGGAAGAGACGAAGTCGAGTCTTTTTATCCTTTGGGATTTCAAATGTTTGGCATGATGCTGTTTTGTAAACACACACACACACACACACACACACACACACACACACACACACACACACACACACACAGTAATGCATGCCTCAGTGTCTGAAACCTCTTTGTGAACAAGCCCGTGCAGGAATTCCTACCTTCTGGCTACATTTCTGATAAACAATCTTTATAAAAAAAAATAAATTCAAAAACCACACACACACACACACACACACACACACACACACACACACAGAGCTTTGGGTGGGGAGTCCTGACACGTCCTGACACATTTTCATCCTTATTTTCATCCTTGGTCTTATTTGGAGTCCGACCTATACCCATCTCCAAACTCCAGCCTTCAGCAAGGCCTCGCCCAAAACAAAAGCCCCACCTCTAGCTATGCTTTAGCGTGGGATTTGAGGTGTATAAAAGCATTACACTGAGAAATGTTGTGATTCATCATGTTCTTACACCACCTGAAATTACTTTTCGGATCTAGCGGATCATCGTAAACGTCTTGTTGTTGTTGTTGTTGTTGTTGTTTCTCTCCTCGGGTTTTTCTCTTCGAGTAGGGCGAGGCCGCGTGCGGGCACGAGACGCTCTGACTACCTGTAATTACTGATGCTTCTTCTGGAGATTGCTCAACAGACGACTTAAAAACATGATCCTGATGCACTATACAAGCCTCAAGCGCTCGTTTCGTCTTTGTTAGAAAGCTGCTGGGAGGAAGATTCGGTCCAGTGAGGAAAGATCTGCTCATGAGGACGACGAGTGGAATCTTTGACTTTCTGAGAACGTTTGATCAGTATAACCATAATCGAACATGTTTCAAATGTACATGTACGAAATATTTTAATTCTGTCGAAAGTGTAATAATGAGTATCACATTATAACACGAAGTATTGATAAGTATTTCACATGAGAGGTTTCGACAGACGAGAAAAAACTGAGAAACGTCACAGAGCGTAGATTTCAGTTCATGGGACTAAACTAATTTCATTCATTTTTATCAATAAACGCACAAAAAATGCGAGTCTCATCTCCTCAGGATTCCGGAAGCGTCGTCTAAACTCTACATGCAAATATTTAAGCCAAAAAATTTTTTTAACATTTTTAAACAGCAAAAAAAGAAAAAAAAGAAAAAGCAAAGAGTCTTTCACAGGAATAATTTAGAACGTGATATCCGATTTGTTTTTCCTTTCACAAAATAAGAGAATAGTTCAAGTTCAAACCTTCTCAGAAGTCTTGAGTTTCTCTGAAGAGCGTAGAAGAGGTTCTTCGGGTCTTCTCGTCGAGTCTCGCTCGGGAGTCTGATGAAGGAGGGATGGAGGATGGACGCTTTTGTAGAGGAATGAAGAGGAAGGGGTGGGGGTGAGGATGTGCGTGTGGGGGGGAGGTTGGTTTTTTTTCCCCCTCCTAGGCCAGACTGGACTTGTCTCTTTCTCTGTTCCTCACGCCACATTTCTCCACAGTTTCAGCCTCTTCCCCTCTCACACTACTCACGTGAACGTTACTCAATCGAACCTGTGGCCTGTTTTTTTTAGTTCTTGACATTTTTGCTTACGCCTCAGTGAAGAGTTTGTGGCTTACACGCGTTCACACGGTCGCGTGTTCGTGTAGACACGGCGGCCTGTTGATGGGGAAATCAAACATGGTGTTTATTTTTTTTTTTTTCGAAAATCATCCTTTGGAAACGTTCTTAATAATATCAGCAGCTCGATGAATAATAACCGATGTTTATTTTCAATACACAGAGATATTGATCTGTTTATAAAGCGTTATAATCACATTTGAGGAATAAGATCATCGAAAACAAACAAAAAACAAGACTGATCCCAAACGTACTTGTGTACTCACGATTCACAATACTGTACGAAGCACGTATTTATAAACAAACGTGTCGCTTTCACCTCCCTGATGTTGAGTATTTTCCACACGTTTCGTTCCTCTTACACCACAGTTAGTTGGTCGACGACGACCGTTTGTACGTTAAAGAACGAGGCGTCGTAGTTATATTTAATCGTAAAAACATGATGTAAACTTTTATCGCAGTATAATTAACGATGCACTCTCAGCGGTAATACATCTCATCTCATCTTCTACCGCTTCCTCCTTCTTCAGGGTCGCGGGGAACCTGGAGTCTATCCCAGGGAGCATGG
>JAOUWY010000043.1:35207660-35217870 GCA_025728095.1 Prietella phreatophila | reverse complement strand
CAGTAGTTTCAACCAAATAGCTGACCTGTACAGAAGTCTTCACAAATGACACTAAGCTTACATTTAATGGAAGAAGGCCCATGGATGGTTTTTTTCAGCCAGACAGGATTCCCATTTGAAGTTAAGCTCCGCCCTGAAACACATTAAATAGGTTTATATTGACCAATATATTTTCTGATGTGTTTTGTGTGTTCAGTGTTCTCTGGTGCTAATTTGTCAGAGGGTTGATGTATTTTCCTGTGTTGCTGCTGAGAGAAGTTAGCGGTTGTGTGCCGCTGTGATGTCACGGGAAGTCTCAGAGATGTCAGGTCGAGTCTTAGACTCAAAGTCCCAGAATGCAACGCAGCTGTAGGACAGCAGAGACTCGGCTCGGCTAGTTTGCGATCTCCGAGATGAACAGGAACGTTAAAGCTTTGGAATCAGATCCGTTCGAGCAGACTAAAGCGCTAAAGCGCCACTGCATCGCTCTCTTTAGGTAGCGATGATGCCCCAGTGCACTGCATTCTGCAGGAAGTGTGGAATGTAGAACAACTGTGAAAATAAACAGAAACATTTTTTAAAAATTCCTTTATAACATAAATCCCATATTATGTATTATTTCTAAACACCGATATGCAAGTCGTTCGGTGCGGATTGTTGTTCTTTAACGAGATCTTCTGTGAAACCTGGAAGCAGATGCGTGATTATACTTGCCTGTGCGTTTATCATCCTGCCAGTTTGTCATATCGTTCCACACTTAGTTACAGCATAAGTACTGACACACTGAGTTTTTCTTTTGGATTGAAATTCAGGCTGAAAGACGGGACTGACACGCTGATTTAGCACAGAGCGCGCGCGAAAGAGAAACAGAGAGAGAGAAAATTCTTCTCCGAGAGTCTTAGATAGAATAACGTAGCGAGTGAAGACACATGTTAGGGGTCAGTGGCGGCCCTGACTTGTGCGCTGCGTTAATCCTTTGAACGATACACCGTATATTATGGCCCTAAACCTTGTCTGTGTGACGGTTTGAGACAGACTAGACCAGGAATCAAGCCAAGTGGCAGACTGAGATCGGGATCTAGCAAAGAATGAACGGAGCTCTTGAGAAACACTCGAGCGGAACCGATCAGAAAATGTTGTGGGGGGAAAATAACGTCTTCAGCAAAACAAGTTCTGTAGAAGATCCTTACAAATGCGTTTAAATGACTTTCCTGAAGACTACACGTCGAGAAGAGAAGATCGTGGGCTGTGGTAGCTCAGTGGTTAAGACGTTGGACTACTGATCATGAGTTCAGTATCCCTGAGCAAGGCTGTGAGATAAGTGAAAGTCCTTCTGGATAAGGGTGTCTGCTAAAATGCCATAAAAGTCATTGTACCTGAGAAAGGAAAGAGTTTTCACGGGTACATTTGCTTGCTCCTCAACGGTACATCATTTGTACTAACTCTTGGTCTGAACCTTCCTCTTTGGCAAAGTAACGAACATGAATAATTTACGTGTGGGTTTGATCCGTGTTCTCGGGTTTCTACTTACCTTGCATAAACATTCCGGTAGGCTGATTAGTGACATTAAATTGCCCCTAAGGGTTAAAGAATGTTCATGCTGCCCTGGCGTAACATCCATGGAGTATTCCCACCTCATAGCCAGTGTTCCTGGGGTAGACTAGGATCAACTGGTTAATGGAGAAGACTGAATGAATAGAGGGACAGTTTAATACCATGTCTGGGTACACCTGCTATACCATTAATCCAGTTACGGGGTTTCAGGGTTTACAGTTAAGGTTTTTGTTCAGTGTTACTGACTCGTCACACTGTACAAGATCCCAATGAGTGCTGAATACTGAATACTCTTACAGACTGTGCGATAGTGTGTGCTCTCCACGTCCGATTCTCCAACCGCAATTCCGATAAAAGTTGGGACAGTATGAAAAATGCAAAAAAAACAAACAAACAAACGAGAAGAGTCGTTTGAAAATTCAGTTCACGCTGTACTATATTCAAAACACATTATTAACATATTATTTGATGTTTTACTTTGTGAATTTAATTTATTTTTGAAAACATACACTCATTTCAGATCTACTGACTGTAATGCACTTCAAAAAAGTTGGGAGAGCCGACTGCTTACCGCTGTGTAACGTTGCCTGTTCTTTTAATAACACTTATTAAGCGTTCGGACGCTGAGTGAAGACTCCAGCTGGATAAGTTTAGCGAGAGGAATTTTCCTCCACTCATCCATTATACATTTCTTCAGCTGAGCTGAGCTGTACGAGGACTTCGCTTCATAATGCGCCACACGTTCTCAATGGGAGATGGGTCAGGACTGCAGCAGGTTATGCTAGCGCTCGCACTCTCCGCTTATGCAACCATGTGCTTGTAATCCGGGCAGAATGTGGTCCGGTGTTGTCCTTCTCTGGGTGGCAGAATATGTTGCTCCAAAATGTGTACTTATCTTTCTGCATTAATGATGCCCTCAAAGAGTTACCCATGCCATGGGCATTGACACACCCCCATACCATGGGCACTGACACACCCCCATACGATGTACACTGACACGCCCCCATACCATGGGCACTGACATGCCCCCATACCATGGGCACTGACATGCCCCCATACCATGGGCACTGACATGCCCCCATATCATGGGCACTGACACGCCTCCATACCATGGGCACTGACACACCCCATACCATGGGCACTGACACGCCCCCATACCGTGACAGACTCTGGCTTTTGGACCTGACGCTGATAACAGCTTGGATGGTCCTTTCTCTCTTTGGCACGGAGAACATAACACTGTTTTGTCCAAAAACTATTTGAAATGTCGACCACAAAACACGATTCCACTGTACTACTGTCCATCTCAGATGAGACCGAACCTAGAGAAGTGGGTGGAGCTTCTGGACAGTATTGATGTACTGCTTCTGCTTTGAGTAGTAAAGCCTTAACTTGCATCTGTGGATGCAGCGGCGAATGGTGTCGACTGACCAAGGTTTACCAAAGTATTCCCGGGCCCATGTCAGGATCTCCATTACAGACTCATGACGATTTTTAAGACAGTGACATCTGAGGGATCGGAGACCACGCGCATTCAGAAACGGTTTTCGGCTTCACCCTTTACACACCGAGATTTAACCGGATTCCTCGAATCTTTTAATTATATTGTGCGCTGTAGAAGGTGAAATGCCCCAAATCCTACCGATTTTTTTCACATCACCTTCTTATTTCAACTTCTCACATCGCTATTAGTCCTAAACTGCCCCTGTCCCAACTTTTTGGAACGTATTGCATGCATCAATTTCAAAATAAGCATTTATCTTCAAAAAACTATGCAGTTGATTATGTAAAACATCAAATACCTCGTCTTTATGTGTTTTTGTTTAAATACAAGTCATCTACACATCACTCCTCTTTGTTTTTATTAGCATTTTCCATACTGTACCAGTTTTTTTGGAATTGGGGTTGATCCTCTAACGATAGATCTGCGATGAAATAAAATTACTTACATCATCGATCAGCGTGATCCAGAAATCAGCTCGTGTATAGAGCAGTCTTGCATAAACACCCATATTCTTTCGAGTGAGCTTGAAGTGATAAGAAATAACAGATATCACCTATTTAGAAGAAGAAGACTTTATTTGTCACATATACAGTGAAAGTCTTTTTTCGCATATCCCGGGTTTTAGGAAGTTGGGGTCTGAGTACAGGGTTAGCCATGATACAGTGCCCCCGATGAAAGTTTATGGGCCTTGCACAAGGGCCCAACAGTGGCAGCTTGGTGGTGCTGGGTCTTGAACCACTGACCTTCTGGTCAGTGAGTTAATACGGGCTAATAATTCTCACCATTTCTAGCTGGGGAGCTAGAAATTTTCTAGCATATTTCTAGCATATAGAAATTTCTAGCATATTTCTAGCTGGGGAGGTGGTGGGGGGCACAGTACCTTAGTAGTTAGCATGTTTGCCTCGCACCTCCATGGTTGGGGGATTGAATCCCAAATCTGTGCTTCAAGTGTTTCCTCCAGGTACCCCAGCCGTCTTCCCCAGTCCATAGACATGTGTTGTAGGCTGATTGGCGTCTCTAAATTGTCCATAGTGTGCGTGTGTGTGTGATTGTGCCCCATGATGGGTTGATGCCCCGTCCAGGGTCTCCCCCACCTTGTGCCCTGAGATTGTCTCCAGACCCCCATAACCCTGTGTAAGATAAGTGGTATGTCGAATGGATGGATACTTCAAGCTGCCCTGTAAGTTTGGCGTCGACCTATTGGTTGATTATAGATGACCATCATAGCAGGGCTCAGCTTTTAATCATTAAATTCTCCTGACAGGAGTTTGGCATCGTCTGTTTTTGGTTGCAGTGGCTCTAAATCAACACGTGTCCCAAAACTGCCGATCCCATCCCTTAACCAAAGAATTCTTTTATGACGAGGTAGTTTTGTCCATGAAAGCAACATCGGGCTGAAAACCAGCATTAAGAAAAGGAACAGAGCAAACTGCTAAAGAATGAAAGGAGGAAATGAAAAAAGTCTCGACACCAAATCTCATCCTGAATGTCCTATAGTTTGTCTTATAGTCGAACTCGGGGCCTGTTACTATTTGATAAATTGGTTCAGAGCGATGATAACTGGAGACAAATGCTTCACGCTTCAACATCAAACCCATTCCCTCTTGTAGAGGACAGGTGCGGAGTTTTATTATTAGCACGTCCTATTCTCAGTGGATTTGTTCTGAGAGTGACGGAAGGAGAAGCGAAGAGAAAAGAGAAAGAAAATGAAAATGCAGGGTAGAAGAAGAAGAAGAAGAAGAAGAAGTACAAAGGAGAGAGATATGGTGTTGTTGGAGGGGGGAGGGGGGGTATTGACCTGGTTTCTTTAGACAGAATGAGCTCAGGGCAAAGCGGCACCGCCAGTGAGATCTCTCAGATCTATAGTCATAGTCGTAGTCTGACACACAGACAAATTACACACACCGGCTTTCGGCAGCCAAATATGCTAACTATGCCTTCATTCCTTAGCACTGTCCGAGACTATCAAACCAGAGAGGATTGGAGTTGACTACTGAGCAGATCAGCATGGGTATTATTTGTACCTTGTTATATTTTAGTGCCCATCATCATATTCTCTCTCTCTCTCTCTCTCTCTCTCTCTCTCTCTTTCTCTGTCTTTCTTTCTCTGCCTCTGTCCCGCAGGCAATGTCGGACATTCCTCCAAAGCAGTGATGAATTGGAAAAAAGCTTGAATGGGGAAAAGGAAGAGTGACTGGATCCCAGAGGAACTACACGACCCAGAATTCAACTCTGCTCTTACCCTGTTTGAAGGAACAAACTCTGTGCCACTTTCACTGCCTTTAGCCTAAAACGTACAGCCAGAAATATCCAAAGTACACTCATCCAAAGTACACAAAAAGGTTCAAGGAGATCCCAAAGTGATTTGGCTTTGGTTTTTGGTTGACAAGGACTTTGTGCCTTCGGAAGAGTCTGTAGTAAAAGATTAGCATCTAAAAGAAAATCAAGAGAAATTTGATCCACTTCCTGTTGCAACTCTTCTTTTCTCTTCTCTTCTCTTCTCTACTCTTGTCTTCTATTCTCTTCTCATTCCTTATGGTCAAAGAACTGATGCTGTCACCAAGGAGGATTGATGTGGCTCCAAAACCGATGGATGTGGAAGCCTTTAAGCGCTCCAATTAACTAAGTGGTCTGAAAGAGAAACGTGAACGAGGCCTCTCCGTCTTTGAACAAAAAAGTGGCCTAAAATTTTCCTCTCAGATCCCGTCTGGTTAAGCGTGGGCGGGTGTGGGCTGTGCCGCAATTTGGGGTTAGGAGTGCGATGCGGATTGGAGGATGTCGGGGGATTGGGAAGAAGATGTGTGCAAGAAGGCGCTGGTGCTGGTGGAGGAGCTGTGCTTCGGCTCGGGAGGATACAGCCATAGTGCCAGCTGTGAGGAGTTCAGCTACATGATGAGGGGACCCAACAGACATATCGACACAGGTAATGATGGAAAAGCATGTTAGAGTGAATCACTGGATTTCCAAGCGTAAAATCTAATTAGTCTGTAAAACAGGATGTCAGAAGGTTCTCGTACTGACTCATAAATTGCACAGGTTTTATTTTCAAAGGACAAGAAAAGGCACTGCTTCAGGTATGCGGCACACCTGACAGGGCATATACATTTGCACCTTTTTCAGTCCATGTGCCGAGTTTGAAACAAAACGAAACTGCTCCTTTTGATCCGTTTGCTATTCGCCGAGTTGGACAAAGTACTGTGACTGTAAACTGTACACAGCATGGCGAATAACACCACGGACTCTTCATTTAAGTTTGCGTTTCAAAAGAATAGCAAGCAAAATCCATATTCATCATTAGAGGAGGATCCGTAAAATGGACCTGAAATGAAATAAATTGTAATATAAATGAATGAAACATAAGAAGACATTATTCGTAGAATTTTTTAATCAATAAAGAGACCCCACATGGAGGAGCAACCCAAATAAATAAAAGTTATCAAGGAGTGAAATCATGCTAACGTTTGATACACTAGCTACCTTACATCATTGTGATTGATGACGGTTTTAATAACAGTACATGAATACTCATGCACTAATACCTGAATTAATACGTACTTAAATATCAACTAATCACGAACGGATGAAGAGCTAACCTTAGCTACACCATGAATCGTATGAATTCATGCGTGAATAACGACCACCTTACGTACATACTTGTTAACCGGAGCGGCTGTGGATCAGGTGGTAGTGTGGGTTGTCCACTAATCGTAGGGTTGGCGGTTCGATTCCCGGCCCACGTGACTCCAAATGACTCCATGTGATGAAGTGTCATTGGGCAAGACACTGAACCGCAAGTTGCTCCCAATGGCAAGTTATCGCCTTGCATGGCAGCTCTGCTACTGTTGGTGTGTGAGTGTGTTTGTGTGTGTGTGAGACACAGTGTAAAGTGCTTTGGAACCGCTAAGGTTAAAAAAGCGCTAAATATACACAGACGCTATAGAAGCTCTGTCTGGATGTCTTTAAGCTGTCGACTTGTAATTTCTTATTCCCCAGGCACAAAGAATTGTCTGTCTGACCAGCGTCCTTAGAATCGTCCTGATCATCCATCTGATTGATGTATTTAAGGTGGTCGTTATTCATAGTTACAGTTAGGTCATTAGTTAGCTCTTGATTAGTACATGCCTTACCTCATCATTAGTTCATATTTATGAGTGCATGATTATTCACGCACTGTTATTGTAAAGTGTTACTAAAAACAACCCCCAAAAAACACAAATAACATCATGCTAATTGGTTCTCCCAGCCTCTCTCTGTTAGCATTAGTCACACCAGGTTAGCGTTTAGGAACCTTACAAATGATTTCTGAACTGAATGACAGAACAGAACTACAGAGATCTCAGCAGAGAGCGTTAGATTGGATGATTGGTAAAAGCAGTCCATTCTCTTGATTAAGCTGAGCTATTTATCTGTATTGCCAGGATGGACGGCGGCGGCGGCGCAGGTAGTACGAGGGAGCCTGTCCTGTTTACACAGATGAACTTATTACCACTTTCAGCTCTGCGCTCTCTCTTTCTCTCTCTCTCTCTCTCTCCGCTCCACTGCAGAGGCCCAAAATGAATTTGCTCCAATGATCTCTGCATTCCATTTAACAGAGAACGGCATAAAAATACATACGCGCAAATTGAAACACGGTGCACGGCGGTTAACGCTGCCAGAGCGCTCACACTCGCGTTCGCACTCACACTCGGGCGTCCCAGGAGGAGCCTGGATACGTCCTGAATCCCATGAAAGGCCAGAAATAGAGCTCTCTAATGAGAGTAATTCAATCATACAAATGATGGAGACCTAGATTGAGTCGGCCATGATGGAAAAGAAAACACCCAGTTTATCAGGATTACAAGCAGCGCTTTTGACTTGGCTGAACGCTCTGTGTGAATTAGCGAAGCAGTCTGGAAGCATAAATGTTATCTTATTCACAGTGTGCCGTGCGCTATGCTGGGGGGAAGTGGTGGCTTGGCGGTTAAGGCTCTGGGTTACTGATCAGAAGCCCCAGCACTGCCAAGCTGCCACTGTTGGGCCCTTGAGCAAGGGCCCTTAACTGTCTCTGCTCCAGGAGGCTCTGTCTCATGGCCGACCCAGCGCTCTGACCCCAAATTCCTAACTTGCTGAGTGTATGTGAAGAAAAGAATTTCACTCTGCTGTAATGTATACGTGATTAATACAGACTCATTATCCTTACAAAGCGCCACACGTGTTGAATACATTATTAGAAATCTGATGCAGATATTTGTGCGTAGGCAGTAAAGTGAAGAGAGCGACTGAAACGAATACAGCAGGGTCCAAAAGTCTCTGGAATGTTTCATTAGTCGCTTATAAAAGCCAAAACGTTTGTTTTTGGTTTTTTTTGCTCAGAAAAGTACTGTATCACTCACTACTAATATTCGACCAAGACGTGTGTCCATATTGATCCTGTCCAGAGGAACAAGTTAATACTCTGATTCGTCTAGAGTCATGCGTGATCGTCTACATGAACTGCCAAACCTTGACGCGTGAGCCAATAGAAAACAAGCTGGCACCGATTCGATCTCTTGTTAACTAAATATTACGACTTTTTCCCAACACGCTAATTTCTTCATTCTGGCATTACAGTCGAGAATCTGCTGAGTGTGTCCTGTATCTTGTACGCAATTCATCACTTTGCGTCATGCTGTTATGGGAAAAGTTACGGGAAAATTTCCAGCTTTTCCTCTGACACCTGAGACTCCTTCCGTAAACATGACGTAAACAAACGTCTCCATACACAAAACTCAGACCCCGTGTGAATGAGCTATTACTATAGAAATGTTCACGTAGTTTTAGGTTCAGGTATCTTGAATTACACGTGATCTCGTTAGTTTGACCAACTATTCTCCGAACAGCATTCTTCTTTTTTTTTTCCTTACTGTATAATCTGACAGTCCTGAGAAATTACCCCAGTGAAGTCCTCTCCAGTAGATAATGATACGAACATGATACAGATCTGACTTGAGTTAAATGGACCACAGTGCAGGAAGTTCAGGTAATCAGATCAGCAGCGATCAGCTCGGGTGAGAGGCGAGGTCTGCGTCGAGCGGAGCTGCATGCTAATATATCTCCGACGTTCCTGTCTTCTGTCTATCGCTAGCGATATCGAGACCGACTGCAGAACTCGAAATGACGAGAACTTCATGAACATCATCGGAAGCTCTGGGCAGCTGTCAGCTCTGGTGTTATGGGCTAGAGAGCCCGAACGGGGCAAAAACTTTGTCACAGGGAGCAAGATAAAGGAATATATAAGATTATATACGTCGTCTAGGAGCGTCGTGAGGTTCAGCCGTGATCTTTCTCATTCTCGTCAAACTTCACTGACTCATTTCACAAGCCCGTCCTTCAGAAGAAACTATTTTCGAACACGAGTCGTGTCGTGTTTGATTTTTTTTTTTTAAATAAGAAACTCAGAATGCGAACAAAACGCTGTGATTATACGTTTTTAGTGAATAATCTTTAAATAAATAGATCACTTTTCATTCTCGCCAGCTGATTTTTGATGTTCATACTTTTTTTTTTGTTTTTTTACGAATCGGAGCAAATTTTTGCTCCTCGTTTTTTTCCGAAAGAGGCTTCGTCTCGTTAAAATCCGCATAAATCTGCATACGTTATAAAAGCGAACATCTAGTCTCTTGATGTTAAAATATTTATTTAGCTTTGAAGACGCTCTTAAGAGGAACACTTTTACACGACTAAAGGGACGTTTAGGGACGTGTAAAATTTCTTCAGTGCAGCTCATCTAGAAAAATTTTTTGGTTCTGAATATAATAGAAAAAAAATGATTTAAAAATACAACGTGGTTTAGTTAGTGTGTGTTGGTGTGTGTGGGTGTGTGTGTGTGTGGGTGTGGGTGTGGGTGGTTGTGTGTGTGTGTGTGTGTGTTTTATAAAGAAAGTAACTTGTAGTTTGGTACATATATCAGGAAACAAGGTTTTCATGGATATATGACATGACATTAATCTCACATGACTATCGAATAACTCTAATATAACTCTCACATAACTCTCATGTTACTCTCACATAACTCTCTCATAACTCTCATGTTACTCTCACATAACTCTCATATAACTCTCACATAACTCTCACATAACTCTAACATAACTCACATAACTCTCATGTTACTCTCACATAACTCTCACATAACTCTCTCATAACTCTCATATTACT
>JAOUWY010000043.1:35185306-35197419 GCA_025728095.1 Prietella phreatophila | reverse complement strand
CCTCACACACTTCCTCCTTCCAAAACCCTCGTGATCCCTCTATCTGCTCCCTTCTTCAGCTAAAAATAAACAACCCACACACACACACACACACACACACACACACACAAAGACACACACACTACTTCGTTTGAATCGCAGTACAGTTTATTTAACTGATTGATCGCTGCTCATCCAAACACTTCTCCAGACAGTTCATGATGCCATCACCTGATGCTCCTCCAGCATCCAGGGGGATCATTAGGGGGCGTGTCTATACCATGACTGACAGAAGCTTTTTTTAATATATATTTTCACTCTTAAGGCGTATCGTAATTGCCTTTCAGTGTGACACGACAGTGAAGTGCAATGAGTTACATTCACGTCCGGTGTCACGTCTGGCGAGAGCTCTTTCAAATAAGGTCCATTGGAAAGCAGAACCATTTCTTTCAGTGTAGAGTTTCACGTCTCTTCGAAAGAGAGGAACCAGACCGACGAGTAAGGGAACTACTGTTTATAGCCACTATAGCGTACGTTCCCGACGCTTACGGATGGAACGGATGAACTCTGTGACGTGAAATTCTCCAAGGTATAACTAATCGAAACGCTTGACTGCGGTATGAGAGGAATAAAACACTCCGGGACGTGCTGATGGGAAAATGATCACCGCTGGGGTGCTAACACACCGTGCTAATCCTAGCGGAACACGCTGTTCTCCTGTGAAACGATGATTCCCCTCCCGTGCTCACAGCTCTATTTTTATCACAGCCGGGTTATTTTTAACACCATTATTTCACCTCCTTTCTCTCAGAGTCCAAATCAGCCGTAACATGAATAAGATTTATTTATTTATTTATTTATTTCTTGAAACCGTGATTTCTTACATAACGTTCATTAGAGCTCGGCGGGTCGGCTAGGTCTTAGCACCGGGGGCTGTTTAAAACAGTTCCCTCGGAGAGAGAACGGGACGCGAGGAAGACGTACGAGCGAGTTTGAATTATAGCCCTGCCCGAGTCTTTTATTTCAGCAGCTCTTCAGCGAGCGCATGAAAGTGCTGATGTCTGAGAAATGAGACGGAGAGAAGCAGAGCCATGAATTATATATGGCCGACCACTTTAAACAGGCCCACGTCGTCAACACATAATAACGCCGAGCTGCGTTACATCCACTGTAGTAGACTGTGAGGCGGAGAAAAAGGAAAGATGGAGGCTGAGAAGAAGGAGAGAAAGAGCAATATATATATAGGAAGGAAGAAAGCACCACTGGGCATGCGGTTATGGGGAAATAATCAACGACGATGTGCTGTGGTGCGTCTCCTTATCCGGGAGACGACGTCAAAGTCCCCGTGAAGGAGCTGTCTCTGTGGAAACGCTAACCTTGCTGCGCTACTGCGAGAGCCGCTGTTCTCGAAAACGAATCGTTTACATTCACGCCCTTTTGGCGGACGTTCTTTATCCAGAGCGACTTACGGTTCTCTCATTTAAACGCCTGAGCAGTTGAGGGAGAAAAATCAAGGACCTCGATCAAGGGCCCAAGTCGTGACCTTCCGATCTGTTACGACTGAACGTACACAAGGAACATCGCACGCGTGCATCCGGTCCTGTAATTCGCAGTCCAGTCCAAAACCCCCCTGAAAAAAAAACACCTGAGCGATAAAGAAAAACGAGCTGGGAGACAATTAAGTAACATGGTATCCTCCATGTAAACACGGTGACAAGCTGCTGAAACCGTCCAGACAGCTGATCTGTGCTGCGTGTGACATAAACAAGCGTAGCGATGCTCCTCAGGTGCTCTTTAGATGACATTATCGCATCTCCAGTGGTGTCATGTTGTCATCTTGTTGTGTTGCCGATATACCGACGTGTCACGGCAAGAAGTGGTTTCGGGAATAACAGGTCTGACCCCATGGGACATTCTATCCGGCTGTTATCGCGCACAGACACACACACACACACACACACACACACACACACACACACACACACACACACACACACCGGGGGAATAGCAGCCATTTTTAGCCACCGCCTACACGCTCCTGAAGTGCTATTGTTATTTATCTGCTGATTTGTCTCTGCGGTTTGTGGCGCCGAGGGCTACAGGGAGTGCGTCTGAAAGCGTGGCTTTGTGTTCGCTGCGAGCGAGGGGGGGAAGCGGGACGCTCCGTCACTCACTGATTAAGGAAAGGAGTGAGACGCGAGGCGTTAATACGACGTGCGAATACAACAGCCGGTTGTTAAATCGCTGCCGAAGTTAGAAGAGCCCTGTATTTATGATGACAGGTTTTTATCTGAAGCCGCATTGTTCGTACGGAGTGTGTAGCGCTGTCAGAACCATCGCTCTCTTTCTCTCCACATGCAGCTCTACTGGTCTGACTTATTATTCGTCCGCGTCAATCACGCATACAATACGCTCGAACGAATGCCGCGGTGTAAGAGGAACAAAATACTGCGCAGTTATTGGAAAATAATCAACTTCAGGGTAGTAAGAGTGACACTTTGGGGTTGTTGGGTTTTGTTTTGTTTTTTTCATTTTTAACGATGCCTGTAATAAAGGGTTCCTCACGAGATCTTTGCTGTAAAAACAACAACAACAACAAAAAACAACAGAAAAACAATCAAAACCGTTACAGAAACTCTAATGGATTCCATGACAAATACCATTACAAACCATCAGCTAACCATTAAAACCTTCACCGTTTACCACTATTGGTTCTTAATGGTATCCACTAGATGTAGCACGCCATCAATAGAACTTGATCTAAAATGACCAGTAGAGACCCACAGGGACCATTAGAGTTTCCATTAAAACCAGTGAACACCAGTACAAATTCTATAAGGGTTTCTGTTGTTTGATTGTTTGTTTGTTTTTCTTTCAGAAGATTAGCTTCCTCTAATCTTCCCCTGCGTAGGAACTGAAGTCTGATTGGTTGCAGGTCCATTTAGTCATCATGGTAAAAGAAGGCAGGAACTGTGCTCTGATTTGATTGGATACTGTGACTTTGAGGAGTGGGAACTGTTCTCCGATTGGTTTTAGCGCCATTTTAGCTCCAGGTAAATAAATAAATATGAAACAGCGTGATGCAGTACGATTGAAGGAGGCTGGCGTGGTGGCATGGGCGAACAACAAATGGAGAGTTGATGTACCATTTAAGACACCCTGCTGTGTTTCTAAGAGCTCTAATGAAGTGATGACACCATCGTTAACGTTGAGGGACACGTCCTAATGAGGTCCGATTAGATCCCGGAGAGATTCACGTCCCGTAATGACATCCTCACACAAGGGCATTTTGGGTTGTTTTGCAGGACCTCTGGTCTGCACCGCTTGCTCGCCATGCTATAGACAAGGCATGAGTGATAATGGTGCATGTAATAAGGCCTACATTATTTATCAAGGCCTCATGCTTCAGGCGCTCCTCTTGCAGCATGTACACACACAGGCATTAAATATTTAAGCTTTCATATTTACTGGTGCTTGTAACTCAGAGACCTGAGTCATTATCGATCAAACTCTTAACCCTTCTGTACTGACCCAGATTTAAATGTTTTACTTAAAGTAGAGAATGAAAAATCGCTGGTGTGCATATCATAAAATTAACTTTCTGAAAAATTGCTCGTGTAAAAGTAACCCATAGGAAAAGGACCCGTGATGAAGGAGGCACGATCTTGAAATCTGTCAGTGTCAGAAAAGGAGGCGTGGCCTCTGTGCCTATAAGTCACAGCAAAGGAGGTGTGGCCTCTGTGCCTATAAGTCAGAGCAAAGGAGGTGTGGCCTCTGTGTCTAAAAGTCACAGCAAAGGAGGTGTGGCCTCTGTGCCTATAAGTCACAGCAAAGGAGGTGGGGCCTCTGTGCCTATAAGTCACAGCAAAGGAGGTGTTGCCTCTGTGCCTATACGTCACAGCAATGTAGGTGTGGCCTCTGTGCCTATACGTCACAGCAAAGGAAGTGTGGCCTCTGTGCCTATACGTCACAGCAAAGGAGGTGTGGCCTCTGTGCCCGCAAGTCCTAGAGAAGGACATGTGTACTCTGCGCCCATGAGTCTCAGCAATGGAGGCAGGGTCTCTGTGCCTGTCAGTCTTAGTGAAGTAGGCGTGGCCTCTCTGCCTGTAAGTCACAGCAACGGAGGCGTGGCTTTAAACACATCATAAGAAACACTTTTGTTAACTCTGGTTTCCTCCCACCTCCCACAGACAGCTGCCGACTCCAGATGAGTGAACGAGTGTGTGAATGGTGTCACAGTGTCACAGAGCTCTGAATCATATCAACTTACAACCCCATTTCCAAAAAAGTTGGGACTCTGTGTAAAATGTAAATAAAAACAGAATGCAATGATTTGCAAATCTCGGGAATGCACATGTATGTTATTCACAATAGAAGATAGAAAACATATCAAGTGTTTAAAGTGAGGAGATGCATTAGAAGGGAAAAAATAAGGCCATTTTGAATTTGATGGCCGCAACAAGTCTCAAAACAGTTCTGACTCTCTCAGAAGTAACGATTAGATGGAAACTGGATGGAAGCAGATTTAGATCTCTAAAACCTGTATATATCTTTCAGCATTGATGATGCCTTTCCAGATGTGCAAGCTGCACATTCCATAGGCACACCCATTCCATCAGAGACGCAGGCTTTTGAACTGAGCGCTGATAAACAGCCGGATGGTGCCTCTTCTCTTTAGTCCTCTTTAGTTTAGAGGACATGGTGTCCATGGTTACCAAAATGAATTTCAGATTTGGATTCGTCTGACCTCAGGACAGGTTTCCACTTTGCCTCGGTCCATTTTAAATGAGCTTTGGCCCAGAGATCTGATCATGTTCACATATGGCCTCTTCTTTGCATAGAGCTTTAACCAGCATTTGTGGATGGCACGTTTGATGACTTTCTGACCCCGTGCAGTGATTTCCATTACAGAATCACGCCTGTTCTTAATGCCGCGCCACCTGATGACCCGAAGATCATGCAGTATCGATTTTCTGGAGATTTCTCCAGATTCTCTGAACCTTTTGATGATGTTATGTACTGTAGATGATGAGATACTCACAGTCTTCTCTATTGCACATGGAGGAACATTATTCTGAAATTGTTCCATAAATTGTAGATGCAGTTTTTCGCAGATTGGTGAACCTCTGCCCGTCTGTACTTCTGAAAGACTCCGCCTCTTTAAGATCCTCTTTTTATACCCAATCATCTTTCTGACCTGCTCCCAATTAACCTCCAGCTGTTTCTTTTTACTAACACTCACTTTTCCAGTCTTTTGTTGCCCCCGTCCCAACTTTTTGAGATGTGTCATGGCCATCAATGCCAAAATGACCTTATTTTTCCTCAAAATGGTCCACTTCCTCAGTTTAAACATTTGATATGTTTTCTGTGCTCTGTTGTGAATAACATACGGGTTTATGAGATTGCATTCCGTTTGTATTTACATTTTACACAGCGTTCCAACTTTTTTGGAATTGTAGTTGTAAACTGGTGGCAGCTTTACGGTGCACTAAACACGGGAAAATTGGTGGACATTTGGTTTAAAGCTCAGTGATGTGAATCATTCTCTCTCTCTTTCTCTCTCTCTCTCTCTCTCTCTCGCAGTACGGAGCAGCTGGTGGTAAAGATCCTCAAAGCTCTGGACCTGCCAGCCAAAGACGCCAACGGTTTCTCGGACCCGTACGTGAAGATCTACCTACTGCCCGATAGGAAGAAGAAGTTTCAGACCAAGGTGCTGGCTTTTCCCTCCGTCCTCCTCTTTTACTCCTCCACAATATTAATGTGTAGCTCTGATACAGAGGCGTTTATCTGAGCTGCTTTCGTTCTTTTCCTTGTCTGTGGTGTTAAACTCAGCCTGCTCACTGGTCACCTTTTCTTTTTTTTTACAAACTTTAGTGAGAAAAACGTTCTGAAACTATTTCATTTCAACCTCTCTAGAACTTCTGAAGAGTGTGGAACGGTATCGAGTCTCAAAATGTTCCAAAGCTTTTTGGTTCCTTGAGAAACATCTAGAATTACACCATGCCTTTCTCAGTCTTACTGTACTGCATACAGTGTGAGGTAAATTTTGAAAATGGGAATTTTAGGCAAATTTCATGGGTGAAGCAAACAAAACATGTTATTCAAGGCAATGTCCAGAAGACCTTATGATACAGTTATAAGCCCCTTATAACTTGTCCACCAATCGTAGTTCGATTCCCGTCCCGGGTGACTCCATATGCCGAAGTGTTCTTGGGCAAGACATTGAACCCCAAGTTGCTCCCGATGGCAAGTTAGTGCCTTGCATGGCAGCTCTGCTACCATTGGTGTGTGAGTGTGGGAGTGAATGGGTGAATGAGACACAATGTAAAGTGCTTTGGATAAAAGCGCTATATAAGTGCACCATTTATTCAAGGCAATGTCCAGAAGACGTTATGACACAGTATAAGCCCTTTCTGGTAAATAACATAAACCTAAAAAAACGTTTCCCAACAGTTATCATAAAGACCCGAAAGAAAGTTCATAGAACACCTGAATCCTGTGATTTTAGCTTGACAAGCTTGGCATGACTTGGGCCTTAACAAATATTTGTAAAAAATGTGCTTCCTACTGATCTTCTTTCAAAAAAATAAATGATTGAATGGATGTGACGGCGGTGCAACATTTTACATTTTGATCAATTTTCCTAAACTGTGACTCCTACAGTCCCTGGCTAAAGCACTAACCATTTAGTTACATTTATATACCGTTTTCCTAATATGCGAGTCCTAATTCTGGAACATTCCCCTCATAACTGTATCATGTAGAAAGCATGACAACAAAAAGATGCAGTCTAATGAAGTGTAAAGTGTTTTTTAAATGAAAAAATTAAAAAACTTCACTGTGGTGTTTGGACCCCGAAGATCACTGCTTGTGCCTCGTCGTTTCTTTCTCTATTCTTTACACATCTGGATTTGTTTCTTTTTTCTGTCGCTTTACACATCCCTCTTTCTCTCCGCCTGGCAGGTGCACAGGAAGACCCTGAACCCGGTGTTTAACGAGACGTTCCAGTTCGGCGTGCCGTTGGCCGAGCTTCACTCGCGCAAGCTGCACTTCTCCGTCTATGACTTCGACCGTTTCTCCAGGCACGACCTGATTGGTCAGGTGGTTGTGGAGAACCTGCTGGACTTCAGCGAGGGCAGCGGGGACAAGCCCATCTGGAGGGACATTGTGGAAGGAACGGCGGTGAGACATTACATCTCAGACACACATACACATAACTGCACACACTACAGACTCGATCGAGATGCATGTAGAGTGTGTTGCAGCCGTTTTGGTCGGGGCTCGGCTAATTACTGCTTAGCAGTTTGTTTGTCTATAATTTGTCATCTGCAGGCCCAGTGTTTTGGGTCAGTTAATTCCAACAGCATGGAAATCATTAAGATCTCCGAGAGTATGTAAATTACATTTATATACCTCAGGCATCCGGTCTCATTTCCACACACTCCTCACACTCTGCTGCTTTTCTAACACACCTAACTCAGCTCGGCTAATTATCAAACCCTTCACGAGCTGAGTCAGGTGTGTTTTAGAGCGGAGAAAACACTAAAACACGAGGAGCATGGGGTCTCTGCTAATAAGCTCAGGAGCTGCTGCTGCAATCGGATAAATAGATTAAAGCACCGAGGCTGCAGCTTCCACAGCTAATGCTCCAGGATACAATCGGAATGTGTGTGAGTGTTACATTATACAGAAATATAATTAAACAACATCTGAATTCAAATCACAGGCCCGTCGTGGGCGTGGCCTAATATAATGAGGTTGATTGACAGTTCTCTGAGAAACTGGGACGTCTAGTCTGAACACAGGATCGTTCAGCCCTTTGAGAAGGTTTTCAGAAGGTTTTGGTGCACTTTAGTTCTTCCATTTATGTCTCCAGAACGTTTTTTATACACATTAGTTCCTCAAAAGGTTCCTGAACCTCTTGACTTCTTTAAAATGCTCTGAAGCGATTTAACTTCTCAAAGGATTTTGGAGCGCCGTAGTAAAACACTCTGCAAGGGTTCAGTTTCTCAAACATTGTCATACTCTTTAGTTCTTCCAAAGTTATGGAACTATATAACTTCTCATAAGGTTTCAGTACATCAAATGCTTATGGAACTTCCTTAAAGGTTTCCTTTAAGCTCTATAGTAAATGGAAGTCCTCAAATGGAAGTCCTCAAAAGATTTCAAATTACTTAGTTCCTCGAATGTTTCTGAAACTCTTGAGTTACCTCTAAAGGTTCTGGAACCCCCAAAAGTTATGTAAATATTTAATGCCTCAAAGTATTTAAAATACTTTATTTATTTATTTATTTCCTCCAAACATAATGAAACTCTTGAGTTCCTTAAAAGGTTCTGGAGCTGTTTAAGTTCTCAAAATATTTTATATTTTTCAGTTCTTTAAAAGACTTTGAAACTCTGATGTTCATTAAAATTATTTTGCACCTCTTTAGTACTTCAAAAGCATCTGAATGGATGAGTACCCCAAAAGGTCCAGAAACTCTTTAGTTCTTCCAGGGGTTCTGGGACTATTTGAGTCTTCAAAACATGTGAAGTATTTTCACTCCTGCTTGCTTTGGGAATAATTTCGTTTCTCAAAAGACTCTCATAAGGTTTTGGAACCCTTTTAGGATATCAAAAGGTTCAGGAACGGATCGTTTCCTCATAAAGTTCAAGTTTTTAGTTCCTTAAAATATTTTGGAACTTCTAGCTATCACTCGGTTTTGTTTTCAAACGTATCTAGAATGCTTCGTTTTTGTTTTCTTACAGACTCTAGAACTATTCAAAGTTTAAAACAAGTTTTAAGTTCCTGAAAATGTTTGGGAACTCTCAGAAGGTTCTGGCGCGTCTGTGGACTGCAGGTAAAACTAGATGAATGATATGAGAAGCAGGATTTATACTGTGTATATTGTACACACGAGTAGTAATATTTATGAATTATTTGGCTGTAACCACAACCTGAACATCCAGTGCTACTGGAATCTGTTGGAGGAGTAAATAGAGTTTATTAAGGAAGGTGGAACTCTTCTGAGTGTGTGTGTGTGTGTGTGTGTGTGTGTGTGTGTGTGTGTGTGTGTGTGTGTGTGTGTGTGTGTGTGTGTGTGGTGGGAAACAGTGCTGATTCTTAAGCACCCTGATTATTGGGGCCACACACTCAGACTGCAGTCCCACACTCCCACACCCTCACACACTGACGATTGTGATTAAATACTGAGGATATTTTGTTCACTCGACCTGCTCCGCTTCGTCTTTTCCTCAAGACTGGGGCGTGAAGATCCCTCATGGAACCAGGCCCGAAGTGCTGGCATTAAAGTTTTATATGACAATAAGTGCACATCCTGCTGGCTCCGGGTTTTTATTATTATCTTTTTTTTTTAATGATAAATTATTCAAAATACACGTTTAAATATTTTTACCAAAACATTTGAAAACATGTCACGTTCCAGGCTCTGAGACTCTTCGGAAGTTCCTTAAAAGTACCTGAAGGATCTGGAGATCTTTAGTTCCTTAAGAGTTTATAGAACCAGTTGCATCCTCAAAAAAGGTCTGGAATATTCTAGCGCATTAATAGGTTCTGGAACTATTTAAATCTTCAAAAGGGCCCCAAACTCTTTAGTTCTTCTGTAGGTTCTGGAACTATTTATGCCTTCAAAGGAGCCTGGAAAACTTTAGTTCCCCAAAAGGTTCTGGAACTCATCTATCAACTCAACTATCTCAACTCAACCTGCTTTGGTTCCTCTTTTCGTCAAGACTGATTATTATTATTTAAATGATAAATTATTGTCGCGGGTGCACAGTGGCTTAGTGGTTAGCACGTTCGCCTCACACCTCCAGGGTCCGGGGTTCGATTCCCGCCAGGGCAATGTGTGTGCGGAGTTTGCATGTTCTCCCCGTGCTGCGGAGGTTTCCTCCCCCAGTCCAAACACATGCATGGTAGGCTGATTGGTGTGTCTAAATTGTCCATAGTGTATGAATGTATGAATGGGTGTGTGAGTGTGTGTGTGTGATTGTGCCCTGTGATGGACTGGCACCCTGTCCAGGGTGTACCCCGCCTTGTGCCCCAAGCTCCATGGGATAGGCTCCAGGTTCCCCATGACCCTGAAGAAGGAATAAGCGGCTGAAGATGAATGGAATGGAATTATTGTAGCTAAATCATCTTTAGTTCCTTAAAAAGTTCTGGAATCATTTCAATCCTCGAAAGGATTTGTAAAGGGTCTGCAACTCTTTAGTTCCTTAAAGGTTTAGGTACTCACTGTATATCCATAAAAATTTATTTCCGAAACAGTTTAATTCATCAATAGGTTCTTAAAAGGAACTACTTAAATCTTCAAAACAGGGCCTGGCACACATTAGTTCTACTATGGGTTCTGGAACTATTCACATCTTCAAGAGGGCCTTGCATGCTTTAGTTCATCAAAAGGTTCTGGAACCATTCACATCTTCAATAGGACATAAAAATTTTTTGTTTGCATAGTCAAAAGAGCCTGGAAATCTTTCGTACTTTACATGGTTCTAGAGCTGATTAAATCCTGTAAAGGATGAGGAATTCGTTACTTCCTGAAAAGATCAATAGAGTTTCTACAGAGTTGTGGAGCTGTGACACGATGGAGATTCACCTAATTACAGTGGGACTCGTGGAATATGGCTTAGCGGCCAATGCTAAGAGATTTCCTGGGTAATGTAAACATTAAGGTTCCTGGTGGTTTCATTTCATTTCCACTTTTACGGTAGTGTTGTCACATCGTCCTTAAAAAAAAAAATCGGCTATGTACTAGCTTGCTAAGTTGTACGCCACCATGTTAGCAGATAGCTTATGTTCACACAGTTTCCATGGCTTCTGTGTTTATTATCGCACATCCAAAGCACACACTTTATCGACATGCAGCATGTGCGGAAAAGAAATCCTCCCTGTAGCATGCTGCGCTCGGTTTAATATTATAGGACTGCAAAAGTTTGCATCAAAAGAGTTCAACAGTAAATATATTAAAATATAAAACTTGCCTGGCGGAGCTGTTACTTTACTGTGCTAATTAGCACGCTAGCTTGTTATCACGCTGATATATACAGAGATATATGAGAGAGAGAGAGAGAGAGATGTCTCTGCTTTATTATGTCGGTAGATATGTAAGTGTGTCTTGGACTGACCCGTGTGTGTGTGTGTGTGTGTGTGTAGGAGAAAGCTGACCTCGGGGAGTTGAACTTCTCACTGTGTTACTTGCCGACAGCTGGCCGACTAACCGCCACCATCATCAAGGCCACCAACCTCAAAGCCATGGACCTGACCGGTTTCTCAGGTGCTCACACACACACACAGAGAAGATGAATTCATAGCCTTATTGCTATCCCAGATATCATGCTGCGGCAGTACATCATCAGTGCTCACGTCCAGTCACACTTTGTAGCCCTGAAGGTCGACAGAAAAAGTACATTTTAAAAGTTCACCCTTTGATGTAAACCAGTGTGCACGAGGTACCATCTGGGCAAAATAGATTTTTTCAAGATGATACCCCGTCAGTCTGCCAGTCCTGGTCAGAGCAGTAGGTGGTACTTAAGGTTATTCCAACATCACATAAACTAGCTAGCTTGAGCAAAGGGCATGCTCAAATAATGCTAGGGCATCTTTAGAATGATGGACTCTTAGCTAGCTGTATTAGCTAAATGCTAGCTTGCTAATACTATGGGAGTACGTCTGTGCTGTGACTTTGTTAATGTGTTACACATTTTGTCTCGTGTGGCCCAGCATACTGCATAGTAGCGTTTCTGTATAAAATATAGACTTTCTAAATGAAAAATAGTGGAAAAAATAGTTCCTCAAAAGGTTCTGGAACTATTCACATCTTCAAGAAGGCCTGGAAAGCTTTAGTTCCTCAAAAGGTTCTGGAACTATTCACATCTTTAAGAAGGCCTGGAAAGCTTCAGTTGTTCCAGTGGTTAAAGGTTCAGCATAGTGAATATTGATGTTAATGTGTAGAATGTAATCATGAAATAAAAATATCATTTTTAAGTTATTAAATTAAAATGACCAAAAATTAGCTTTAGTTATTTATTAGTGTAACGTTTTGTGTCTGTTGATCCAGCATACACAGTGTGTGTGTGTGTGTGTGTGTGTGTGTGTGTGTGTGTGTGTGTGTGTGTGTGTGTGTGTGTGTGTGTGT
>JAOUWY010000043.1:35166313-35180174 GCA_025728095.1 Prietella phreatophila | reverse complement strand
ATCGCCTGGCTCCTCCAATCAGCATGAGGGCCTGTTTAAGCCAAGTGCTCCCTTGTGGTATTCTGTTCTCCATTATATCACACTGCAATATAGGTCTGTCTCTGCTTTGAAACGCTAGCCAGGTGAGTGCCTGATGGAGCTCTGAGGTACTTAAAAAGGGCAAAATGTGGACAAAGCTGCCCAGGTAGACTAGGATTACACAGATCCTAAGGCTAAAGCATCCAGGCCCGGTGCTTTGACACACTGACTGAGTTAATGAGAATAAACGTATTATGTTAATACATACCACTGGGAATTTATGTATTATGGCTGTGTTTACGTGCAAAGATTTTGGTAGGAAATTGTGGGAGCTTTAACTTTGATGTTGTGATAAGATAAATAAGATTGAGGAGAGGTTGTCGGAGACTCAAACTCAAAATTACTTTTACTGAATTTCTCAGTAGTGCTATGGTAGTGTGCTTTCTTTTCGAATAAAGTAGCTTGTAAGCAAACAGCTAAACTATTCAGTCTCTCCAGGATTTTGCGACTGGGTCTTTGGGTGGTTCTCAGAAGCATGAAATTTGTCACAATAATTACATTTGTTGGATGATATATTGTCCCAGAAATAATTATGATAAGCAATAGTGTCATTTTAAGACCATTTTATGCCACTGATTATAACAGCATATTAATGCAAGTACACCCTTTCAAAGCGCAACAAAGTTTTAATTCTTAAGAATAACCAAACTCCGCATTACATTATTGTGAAGCCTTTATGCTTTAATTATTCAGTCTGTATTTCAGTGCGTTATTACGGAAAGAGCATGTTCACAACATGACTTACCATTCTACCAAGCATGCTACTTAAGTTCAATTATGCATTCGCGTAATTTTGTGCAGAGGCAAGTTGTAATATTATGTTTATGTTGTGTAGGCTATTTCTCTGATTAATCTCATATGTGTATGGGATGTGTTTGGTAAAGTGCTTGAGTTTACAACTGTTCATTCACTGTTCAGTTTCAGCTCACGCAGCTTTAGTGGCTCAGTCTTTGACACTATTGACTTTATTTGAAACACGAGTAATATTCCTTGTAGATTTTTCTTCTTCAATAAAACTTTTCGAAGAACACTGTTAATATCTTGCGTGCCAGTTTTGAAGTGAAACGACACTTGACGCTTGTGCTTGCTACACATCTTAAATTTGATTGCACAGTTTTGCAACGGAATGTGCATTTATATCTTAAATTTCACGAACATTCAAACTTCGGATTTTAATTTGACAGCCTTAGAGCAGGCGAGAGGACAGAAGCAGCATGAATAGCTAAAATGTTGGTGACATTCATTCTTATGTAAACAAACATACGTGTAAACACAATGGGCAATGTCAAAGTCAGCAAAAATGATGTCCATATATCATAAGTCGATAACGTAATTATCATGACAGGCCTATTCATACATACACACACTCACTGACATATAAACACCTCAGCATTTTGTGAGCTCCAACAATCTGCTTTTGAGGAAAGGGGGGTGATATATTGGAGTTGGCAGCTCGAGCCAAACCTATGGCCATCATGTCCACCACTGACCAACATCAAACGCATGCATGTATTCAGACACACACACATACACGCGCACACAGACGCACACCCAAAAACAAATTGCCTTGCACGTTCAAAATCTATTATTGTGTTTCAACACAACCCCTCCCCTTCTCTAACCTACAAACAATACACCAAGGGCCTCACACTCCCTAGCTATCATATCTCCCAGTTCTCCTTCACACACAGCTGGTGTGGCTGAAGGATGCAGGGGCCTGAGCAGGAGCGGGATATTGATGCAGCTGTTCCGCACGCTGCAAATGCGCTCGTGCTCCAGGAGCTGCAGCTCAACAGTGCAGCAGTCCCGTACACGCCAACCTGAATTTTGCCTAACAATGATAATTTGTTGAATGGAGTCAGGCTTCTGTGACACTAATGAAGATTGATGGCTTTTATGTGCACTTACAGACGCTGGAGGGGTGTGTATAAATGCGCACTGCGGGCTAACCCAGATCCTCTGTTCTTTGTGTGAGAAGGTAGAGACAACTGCCTCACTATATCTCTCTTTCTGTCTCTCTCTCTCTCTCTCTCTCTCTCTCTCACAGACACACACACACACACACACACACACACAAACACAAGCAGGCATAGCCTTACTCATACCATGAACAATACTGAATGTTTGCCAGTTGCCTTGAAAACACTATGATGCACGACATAAAAATGTGCAGTCCGAGAGAGAGAAAACTGATTGATTTCTGCCTAGCTTTGATATGCTCTGAAATGGATCATGTGAGACCCCTGTGATACACAGCTTCATGGACGGTGAGAGGATTTAGAATAAATTTCCAGATATGAGTGCTTCATCATGTTAGCTTTTGCATGAAGCTTTATTCACACACGTAAAATCTATAACGTCTTCATACATTTAGGATAAAGGCATTCAAACTCAATTTGTTGCAACGAAACACATTTGATGTTTTCGTACATTTTCGTACTTTATCTACTTTATTTCCAGATTTACAGTGGGTCAAAATTTTACATACACTTTGTTAGTATTTGGTTGAGGTAATTGCTTAACTCAAACATCCACAAGATTCTCACAAAACTTTCCTCATTCCTCATGAACAATCTGGTGTAAGTCAGTCAGGTTTGCGGGTCTCCTTGCTCGGGTATGCTTTTTCAGTTCAGTCTACAAATGTCTTATGGGATGCAGGTCAAGGCTTTGTAATGGCCACTCCAATACTTTCACTTAAGCCATTTTTCTTTAAGGTATGCTTAAGATCATTGCCCTGCTGGAAGACACAGTTATGCAATTTTAACTTTCTAGATGATGTCTCAAGCCATTGCTTCAGCATTTAGATATATGGATAAACGTCCTCCCTTGTGATGTCTTCTATTTTCTGAAGTGCATTCGTTCCATTTCAAGCAAAACACCCCCGCAACATGATGCTCCCACCCCCATACTTCACAATTAGGATGGTGTTTTCTAGGATTAAAAAGCTGCACCCTTTTTTCCTCCATACATAACGTTGATCACTATGGCCAATAGTATTGTTGTTTTTTTGGCTTTTTTTCATCTGACTAGAGAACACTCCTCCAAAAGACAAGGTTTTGGTCCTGATAGTCACCTGCAAACTCCAGTCTGGAATTTTATGCCCTTCTTGATGTAGGGGCTTCTTTCTTGTGCACGATCCTTTCAGGCCCTCTCTGTCTCTAATTGATTGTTTAAAAAATGTCGTATTAAAGTCATTAGCCTAGTGTATGTACACATTTGGCCTCAAATGTAACATAAGTAACATTGATGTAAGTTCATGCAAGAACTGCATCTCTTTAAGTTTGAAGATAACTTAGAGGAACATGGTGTTAGAGAGGCAGTGATGCCCATGAGACCTTGTACGAGCTTAAGGGGCTTAGGGCCACCCACATGCATAGTGAGGCCAGTTTGCTCTTCTAGGCCGGTTGGAACCATGAAGTGCCAGCTGGGCTAGGCTGAGGGATTGTATGCGACATGCACAACGGTCCAGCACTAAAGCTCCTATGCTGTTAGGGCTGAGGTACCATGCATGTGTGGTCATGTGAGTTATCCAGGTTGGAGAGTGTCCAAATCCACCACCTCAAGCAGTTTTCTCACAGACGAATGCATTCCTGCTAACAGCAGGTCAAGAACCAGGTCAGGTACGTGTCAATAGGATTGAAGGCTTATCTGAGGACTCTTCAGTCCATCTTCAGTTCAGTGTCTGTACGTTTATAAGGCTATTTGGGTGCTAGAATTGGTATTTGGATTTTTTTTTCCATGCATTTATTTCCCTTTTTCCAGCATCATGAAAATAGCTCTAACTGAAGAGTGCATGTGAGCTGGTTCTGATCGGAAAATCTATGCTGGGATAAAAGTGTGAGGCCCAGCGGGGAACCGTCTCTCTTCATTGGTCGTCCTTTCTCCAGCCTGAACTATTGCCTCATGCCTCATCCGTTGGTGATGTCAATAAGCGGCTTGGTCTTATGCAGACGTACCAAAGCACAGTGCGTGTTTTACACACGCACATGAAAGAAAGTTTGAGAGACAGTAACCTGGGCAGACACACAGAAATAAAGTTATGGAGCCATCACAATCAGGGAAGCGCATTCCAAAAGACACAAACAGAAACAGAAAGGTTGTGATAGAGGTCCGCTTCCTCCCATGAAAAATTCCAGTACAAAAGTCATTTTCTTTAATGACTAGCAAAATAGCACATTTGTTACACTCTAACAGAGGATGAAAAAAATATGTTATTGATTCTTTAAGAGCAACACACGGCTGCTATTGCTGAACTGATTTAAATGTGAGCAATTGATTATTTTCTCTGAGCAGTTTGTCATTCCTGAAGATTTCAGTTTCGGCTGGAGATTTGATTAATTGTTACAAAATAATTCAATTTCTTATATTGCAGGGCATATCACAATCACATACTGTAGCACAAAAACCTTAATATCCTATATTTTGTCCATACTGTCCATATCATTTTCCTAATCTTCTAATTCGAGAGCATCTGTTCTTTTGTGTGACACTGATACTGTTACATTGTCCTTTGTCACTTTCTCTGCTGTATATGAATTAGTATTTGGTTTTGTTTATTATTATTATTAGTATTATTATTATTATTATTATTACTATTATTATTATTATACCGTTATAATATTGCATGCATATTAAGTTCATTCTATCCTATATATCAAGTATATGATCTAAAATCTGCTTAGATGATACACAAATAGGTTGTAAACAGTTATAAACATGCATCTGAGTATTTTTAATAATTGGGGTCCGTAAGATTTAATTACATAACCTGAATTTAAAGATGCCGTATATTCACTTTCACATGCGAAACCGACAAAAAAAATTTTAAATACAGGAACATTTTTTACCTTGTTTATTTAAAGTCGAATTAGCTTAATGTCGGTCTGGATAATTTAACAGAATTACAAATTATGAAAATGTTATTGTAAAGTGGGTGGGACTAATTTGGTGTAAAAGCTTCATCTCTACCAATCACAACACTGATGTGCTTCGTCCCTCCCACAAAGATCTCTTTCAAAGCTAGCCTCACCTTGCTAAATCTACACGATGCCAATTTTCAGTGCGATTTAGGGTTTCGAAAATAATGTCACTAAAATGTCAATTCATTTGCGGAATAAAAAGAAAAGAAAAAAAGCCGGTGTCTGTTTCCATGTGTCCATGATGTACGAAATAAAACAAAGGCAATATGGAAGGACAGAGTCTAGATAGAGGGATGTTTGTCCTTTGACTGAAATGAAATGTGAGATTGAACTGAAACTAATCATTTAGCTGATGGTGATCCATCTCTCGCTGTAATTAAGTGACTCTGTGAGTCCGCTCCGTCCTCTGTGAAGGATTTTCACGGTAGTTATTCATCCATTAGAAAATATTCATTTGCCCGCTGTGGCTTGCCCTCTTCTCTCGACTGGTCTTGTCTCTTTCCTCTTCATATTTCTCTGCGTAATTTAGTAATATAGAAGCCCTTTTGTCCGAACCGATCCCCATTCCATTTCCATATCCACGTAATGCGTGCTCTCTCTGTCTTTTTGGTTTCTCTGTCTCCATCAGTATTGGCCATAACGAGGTGATTGGGATGTGTCGTGTAGGCAGCGATGCTGACGGCCCTGGCAGAGAGCACTGGACGGCCATGTTGGCAAATCCCCGCAAACCCATCGAGCATTGTCACCAGCTGGTGGAGGTAATACCTGCCCCCTGTTCCCAGTGTGCTTAAGTACAACTTCATAAATTTGTACATCTGTTAGATTTTGGAGTTTTCTCCATCTCTGCTGTTGCTGTTGTTCTCCTAATCACAATATTGTGTTTTCTTTGGCCAGGAAAAATCCATTAACTCTTACGTTTCCAAGACAGCCTCGCCAAAACCGCACATCGTGGTGGACAGCCCTCACTCCGACTAGACACGTGGGTACGGATGCAAAAATGCACACTGACACTCATACATGACTCATAAGGCACCTTTCCAAATGTTAGTTCCTGTGCCGTAGATCTAGGAACTCCTTTTTTAGCTTCCTGCCAACCAGCAACCACTAGAGCTTGTCATCCTCCATGCACAAGCCAGGATCTCACTTTACAAGCATATCCTTCTCTCAGAGAAGGACATGCACCAGGCATCCTGATGTTGAAGACCTGTCTTGGAGAGCAGGTGTGAGGTTTTGGAGAGATTTATATTTCGTTCTTGTTGCAGAAGGAAACCAATGGAGTTCCTGAGAAGGGGGATCACATGCTAGAACTGTTGGAGGTTGTGAACCAGATTAGCAGCAGAATCTTCAATGTTCTGTAGAGGAGATATGACCGATGAAGAGCAAGTAGAGTCACAGAAGGCCTGCCTACTAACTAGATAGTTTGAGGATTTGGGGAGACTAGAGCTTGTTTGAGGATTTTAAGGGATTATGAAAATTATATTCGGGAAAGGTCGTATCATTCTGATTCTGTGAAAAAAAAACACGCAGGATCTCACGGATGCTGTGGTGCAATTAGAAAAGTATAAGCTCACACCAAGACCCTCAGTCATATGCCGCATGGTCATGTGATGGCTTAAGTGGTGATTTGGAGGTCCAGGAAGTGATTCTTGTCAACGTCAATCTGGAGTCGGTGGTCTTCATATGAAAAGGCAGTGAAATATTTTGGAAGGAAAAAGAGAAGTCCATGAAAAGACAAACAGCTTTCCGTCAAGAACCTTATGGGGAACTACAGAGTTGAGGAACAATCCTGACACAGAAGTGAAGCTGTGCGTCATCTGTGGAGCAGTGATAAGAGAAGCTGTTAAATCTAACGGCTGAGCCCAGCAGTTAATATAAACACAAGACCAAAAGTGGACCAAGGGCCAAACCTTGAGGAACTCCTGTAGTGAGGTGAGGAAACTGAACTTGTCTGTGCTTTATGGCGGAATTTCAAAAAAGTGGTCGTTTGGTTACTTGCTGAACTTATGTCACTGTCGTGCAGTCTTCAGGATAGTCCTTGAACAAATGAATACCTTTCTAACGAGAATTCTTTTGAGGAACTACAGAGTTGAGGAACAATCCTGACATGGAACCGATCAGTGTAATAGTGATAAGAAAAGCCATTCGATTTAATGACTGCGCCCAGAGGTTTATTAAATATGAGAACAAGAACCAAATCTCCAATGAGAACAAGAACTCCTGTAGGGAGGTGATGAAGCCGAACCTGTCCTTGATGAAGCTCAGTTTCACGCTCTACACATACTACAGGAGTACCCCAAGGTTTGGTTCTATGTCCACTCTTGTTATCCTATTTACACTAAACCCCTGGGCTCAGTCATTAGATGATACACTGATGACACACAACTTCACTTCTCTTTTCTGGCCAAGATATCATACATCCTTTCTGATGTCTCTTTCTAGAACTTGATCTCGATAAAAAGAAGCTTCATCTGCCTGTTCACGGTACTAGTGTCTTGGCTGCTCACTTAACCAATGTCACAGATCAGGCATTCCGTATCAAACACAAGGTTTTTGCATTGAGGTGGAAACCCTGAATAGGAAGTCATCGAAGATCAACTTTGAGATAGTTCCTCAACTCTTTAGTTCCTCAAAAGGTTCTTAATGGAAATGTGCTTATCTTCCAGAGCCATGCTGATGACTGCGTGATGATGGCATTGTTTAATCAGCAGAAATACAATGAGCCTGTGAACATGAAGGACTTGTTTGATGCAGATGTTTCTCCACTCACATCGAGGTTCTTCGTCTGAGGTTCTGCTGAGGTTCTGTTGTGTTTCTGGAGCATTGAAGGAAACCAGAGCGTGAACATCTGTTCTGCCCTGATTGTATAACCCATGTGTCCTCTCGGCTCTGTCTCAATTCTATTCAGTTTCATTTTAATATCTCTGTATCCCTCTTTCTCTCCTCTTTTTTCTCCATCCATCTCTCTCACTCTGTATCCCTCCATACCTCCTTTCTCTATCCTTCTCTGTCTCTTTTGCATTCCCTACGTCTTCTTCCATCTCCCGGTCTCTTTGTCTTCTCTCTTTCTCATTTCCTCTCAATCACCTGTTTTCTTTTCCTGTTCTTCTTTATCCCAATTTCTACCTTTTTAATCTCTTTTTTCTTTCTTTCTCCTCTTTCCCTTTCCCTTTTCCTTCCATCTCTCAGTTTCCCTCCTTCCTTTTCCCGTTCCCTTTCTCTCTATTCTCTAATAGTTCTTTCTTTCTTACCATTATCATCCTTACTTCAGTTTCTGCCCTTCCCTCTTTCTTATTTCTATCTTTCCTTCTCCTTATCTTTTTATTCTCTCTATCTTCTCTCTGTCTATATTTCTTTCTTTCGATATCACGATTTCTCTTTCATTTCTCTTTCTCTTGTTTTTTTTTCCCTCCTCAGGTCTGCACTGTCATTGCTCCAGACCTTCATCTTCTCCTCTCATCTGTGAATAAATCTCTCTATCAAGCGAAAGAAGCGGAAAACAGACACTGCTGCAAACCCGACACAACACACACACAAACACACACACACACACACACGCGCGCACACGCGCACACGAGTAGTCTATAGACCCACTACACGCTCGTACAAACACACACACACACACACACACACACACAGACACAGACAGACACACACACACGTACACATACACAAGTAGTCTAAAGACCCACTACACACTTGTACGAACATACACACACACACACACAGACACACACACGCACACGAGTAGTCTATAGACCCACTACACACTCGTACAAACACACACACACACACACACAAGCAGGTACACACACCTCAGTGAAAGGCGTGGATTATTCAGGGGGGAAAACACGATGCACATTCCCAAATCTAAAAAATGTGTTTATTTACAACAGATTTTTAAAAGAAGTTATAGATGTAATTTCACTATGGACCATTAGGGTGTGTGTGGTGTGTGAGTGTATCCGTGTGTGTGTGTTTAGGGGGGAAAAAATGGCTGTAGTAAATCACTAGTCAGTTTTCACAGGGGCGGAGAAAACAAATCTCTCTGGAGAGGAGGACTACTTGTGTCTCGCATCAGGAGGACGGAAACCGAGGACGGACCCGTCGGCTGAACGCATGCTGCGCATCCTCTAAATGCGTCCTCCTCCTCTCACGCTCCGGGATCGACAGCAAGCTTTTTATTTTTCTATCCATCTTGCCATCCCATCCAACCGTTTTTTTTCTTTCTTTCTTTTTCGATCCACGTATCTATTTTGTAGAACGGTGATGGGGTTGAGGGGAGGGTAAAAAAAAAAATCCATACATGGGCAGCGAGACTTTCTGGAGGAACCAACGATGGACCCTAATCAGGGACAGAACGCACTTTAGCGAAAGACAACGTGCCCTTTTTTTTGTGAGAAAAGGATTCCGCCATAGTGTTTTATTTTTGTACCATTCCTTCGTTTGTGACATGCCTGCATTTCCTCGGAGGGACGCACGGACCCGTGGACCTTTTCCATACGTGTTCGTCGGAGTGTTTTACTTCTTGGAGTTCGTTTTTTTTGCTTGCGTGTACGCCTGTGCGTCTGTTCTGCCCGTCACCGTGCTCCTGTGTATGACATGTTTTGGCACCTGACCTCTAGTCCTCTAACACTAGAACCTCTGTCCTGACCCTGTAGCCACGCCCACTGGCACTAGCTCCTCCCACAGCAGCTCTTGTTAAAGTGAAATGTGTCTTCTGTCCTGTGTCTTAGAGGATCGGTTTCTTTGTGCTCTCGGTGTCTGAAGGCTACAAGGAAGGAGGAAAAGAAAAAACATGTCGGTTATGTTTTATATTTATTTATTTATTTTAAATGATCATTATTTTTTTTCTTTTCGCCTGTGTGCTGTTTTGTTAGTAGAGCTGGGCGATAAAACCAAATTGTCCCTGATATCATTTCGTTTCGTTTTATTACACTTATGAATAAAGAACAATTTTTTCGACAGTTTCATTTCAGCCAATCAGAACACAGCTGCAGCAGCCAATGAAAACAGAGTGGAGGCGGGGCTTTATATCGCACCATAAATCATATCATTAATAAATAAATCTTCGCTGTTAGAAATAAATTCACCATCTCTCTCTGTCTCTTTCTTCTCTTTGTCTTTCACTCACTCTCTTATTTCTCTTTTTCTCTTCCCAGCTCTCCATTATTCTATCCCTCCCTACCTCCCTCGCTTTCTTTTTTCTCTCCTTTTCCCTCAAACTCGCTTTGTATTTACCATGTTCTGTGTCGTCCTCTTTCTTCCTCCTTTTCTCCTGCCTGTATTACACGCCATCACTTTTGATCCATCTTTCCTCTCTCTCTCTCTATCTCTCTCTCTCTCTCTCTATCGCTCTCATTCTTTCACTCCTTCATCCTCTTCCACTCTACATAATTTCATCCCCCTTTCTCTCTTTGTTCCACTTATTTATTCTCTTTTCCCATTTCTCTGTTTGTACTTATCCTTGTCTCACTCTTTCTCTCTCCTCTTCCTTCATCTCTCTCTGTTTTACTCTGTCACTCTCAGTCCATCTTCCCCATCCCTCTGTTTCTGTCTCTTGCTCTCCACCTTGCCATCTCATTATCTTTCTCTTCCTCTTTCTCTAACTCTATCAATTTATCAATTTCTCTTTCTATTTTTTTCTACCCTTTTCACTCCGCCTCCCTCTCCAACTATTCATATTGCTCTTTTCCTTTATCTCTCTCTCTCTCTCTCTCTCTCTCTCTCTCTGTTTTTCCCTCAGGTCTGCATCATCGTTTCTCATCTTTTCCCCTGTAAATATAATCAGGATGTAATTTCACTGTGGACCAATAAGGTGTGTGGGTGGTTTAGGAGGCGGGGCTTATCATAGCTTATAAGCTGTTCTTAGAAATAAACAGACCTGTGTGTTAAACACATCTTTCCTAATGTTTGCCACATAATCTTTAATTGCATTTATATGTTGTTGTTGTTGTTGTTGTTTTCATATCGTCCAGCTCTACTAATTACAAACCCGGGACGGAGACCGATGGGGACTTCTTTCATTTCTTCATCTTCGTCCTTCTTCGTCATATTACTATATTACTCTACATATTACTACATATCACTCTCCATCAACCAGTCCAGGACAATTATTGATAGGATAACCAGGAAGCCTGTCCAATGTCCATTTGTCTCAAATGTAGTCAGTCGGTCTTGAGTTTTTCTCTCGAGGCTAAGGTTTAGAGAAGCACCCTAAACCTTTCTGCACCTTAGCTTTCGCAACTAAGTGTACTGTAGACTATATATTTCTCTATAGACTCTGTATATATGGATACGTCGGAAAACATAGTTTTTGGCCTTCTATTTTTAAAATTCTCTCGTTTAAGAAAGCTAGCATGCGCATGACAGCCCAGTAGATGGCGATAACACGTCATAAAGTGTTACATCAAGCGCAAAAGGTGCAGGCTCTTTATTAGTACCTAGAATAATGAAGACTAAAGCAGGAGGCAGCACCTTTTGAGTGGTCAAAATGAAACAAAGTGAAATTAAACGGCAAAATAAGAAATTACAGACCAGTGATAGCCGGAATCAAAGCACATTCAAAACGCATGTGATGAGCATGCGCGGGTTCGCACTGTGAACACCGGCGTTTTCCAAAACATCGATTTAATCCCGTCCAGGCGAAAACTGTGCGGAAATTTGTGGATTTAATTTTTTCAAGCTTCGTTTTCAGTGACCATTTCGTTTGCAGTTTTCAAAATTAGCAGTATAAATATTTGAATAAATACCGGTGTGTGGGTGGAGCCTTACGGGTACTAAATTAAGGTCCACACAAAGATATGTAGATCACTTTGAGTTTCGGCTTGCTAACCTGTCCAAGTTGGCACTAAATCATCAACTGTAAGTGGTTATGGTATCTAATCCCACTGCCTGTCTGTCTGTCTGTCTGTCTGTCTGCAGCTTTTTTCAAAAATAAATAATTCATACTGTGGTGTAAAATCGTGGATTGTCACAAAAAATGTAATTCGTTGGGGAAAAAAATAGCATGACTCGACCTTTAGACTACTGTATCAGTATGAACAAGGGTTTAAAACGTTATCTGTTTCTCTCTGGGCTCAGTTTGTTTCCCAGCTCATATTAGACAAGGCTGGAAGGTGTGTGTGTGTGTGTGTCTTTGTGTGTGATCGATCCTCTGAAGCAAAGGACATTGTGTCATTTTCTGTCTTGGTTTCTGTCTCTGCTTTCTCTCTCTTTCCTTCTCTCTATCCCTCCGTCTCCTCTCTGGCTGTGTTCCAAACGCAGGTTTAATATCTTATTGAAATTCATGCTAGCCAGTTCTGATCATTGTTAAAACTTTAGAGGTCTGTAAAGGAGAGTCACTGGGACAGAGGGCGGTAGGGATTGTAGTCGGCACGTGTGGTAGCTAGCAACTAACAACATGCAATCTACTGGGACACTGAATAATAATAATAATAATAATAATAATAATAATAATAATAATAATAATGACCAAATCTACAAGATGCTTCCACATGGATCTGTTCCTCATTATCTCTCATTGTCTCGTTCTTGTTTAACCTCCGTCTCCTCCCCCATTCTCTTTTGTTAACTGTTTGCCTATCTGTCCTCTGTCTCTATCTCTCTCTCCTTCCATCTTTCTCTGTTTATCTGTTTTTTCTTGTTCAATCTATTTCTATCTATCTATCTATCTATCTATCTATCTATCATAGCTCTCTCGTTATATATTTCTCTCTGATTCTCTCTCTCTCTCTCTCTCTCTCTGAGATATTGCAGTTATTAATCTTCTCTCTCTCCATTCCGACCTCACCTCACTCCTGAGCTGAACTTCGTCTCCGTCTCGTCCCTCTGGGTGTCAGTGCAGTTCTGGGTGACCCCGGGGGGGGGATCGTGGTGTTTGCATGCCTATATTAACATGGATGATGTCAAACTCAATGCAATGATAAATTAATGAAATTAAATTAAATAAGTGATGCTGAAAAAAGTTTTTTTTAAATAAAACAAACAAACACAACAAAAAAAAAAACAGAAGAAACCGACAACAAACTCAGCACTTAGCGCTACTAACATCGATCCCGATCGGCCTGCAGAGTGACGGTGTGTATACTGTATCTCTCTTTCCAGTCGCTGTTTCTGTTTGTCCGTCTGTTTCCTTTCACAAATGTTTTACTTTTTTATCAGTTTAGATATAAACAGGAGATTTTAAGAAAATACAACATTATCAGGGCAAAAAAATTAATATAACATGCTAATGTGAATGATGATGATGATGATGATGATTGTGGTGATTTGACGGTGGACAAAATAAAAGATATGTACCAAAACCTGTGTGTGTGTGTGTGTGTGTGTGTGTGTGGTTTCGTGTTGTGCTTTAAATTGTGTAATTATTTACTGACCTTCATAAATTTTTCCCATAAATGAGAGAGGTAAGAAAGAAAGCAGGTGTGTGTGTGTGTCTGCGTATGATGACCTGCAATATTTACGCTACTCACTTTTAGAACAAAGTGAATCACCAGCTGAAAAACAGCCAAAGAACATGGGAAAGGACGCAGAAACACTGAGAAATAACATGCACTTCCTGTTTAGGTGACCTTTAACCCCAACCAAATATTCACAAACCTTGGAAGTGAATAAAGAGAAGATGGTGGGTCGTGTCGTCGTCTTCTTTCTGGGGAAACAAAAGTGAAAAATTACAAATTGACAATTATCTCATCTCATATTCAGTCGCTTATTCCTTCTTCAGGGTTGCGGGGAACCTGGAGTCTATCCCAGGAGTCATCGGGCACAAGACGGGGTACACCCTGGACATGCCAGTCCATCACAGGGCACAATCACATACACACTCACACCCATTCATACACTACGGACACTTTAGACACGCCCAT
>JAOUWY010000043.1:34454768-34464877 GCA_025728095.1 Prietella phreatophila | reverse complement strand
ACATGTAAAACGGGAACATGACAGGAGTATTCTAAACACGACTCATGTACACACCTTAATCACATTATTACCTTACTTAGATTAAGCTCAATAATTAGATTATTGCTGTCCATGTAAACGTAGTCACTGTCTGCAAACCAAAGTTCATGTTTATGTATCAAACTTTTTCTTGTAGCTCTTCAGCAAAATTAGTGAAGAGAATGGTGTAGGCTACACCTGCTCAATAAAAAATGCCCTGAGATAATGATACCAGATGATTCAGCAGTACATTAGTGAAACTGACTTGACTTGATCAGAAAGCTTTGTAAAAAGGGGAGATTTGTGGTGAGATTTTTACAATTTGTAAAATTTGATTGAGTGTCAGAAGCAGAGCTAGGACCCAGTTGTAGGCCTATGCAGGAGATTGATGCTCTCACTGAGGAAGACACGGGTAAGCGGTTGTAACACAATGTGTGAATAAGCAAACATGATCACATTAGGTACAATAGGCCTATAATGACTTTCTATGCCAAGTGTTAGTGACCCATTATGTTTTTTTTTTTGTTTTTTTTATCAAAAGATAGTAGCCAAAATATACAAAACCCATGATTGAAAGGGAATAGGATAAAAGTCATATGAAATAAGCCTGCATATTTTGCCATTTGGATATTTTAGTAGTTTAAATTAAAACGTGCTTATCAAATATGTTAAAGCTTACAGAATGCTTTTTATTGTGATTAAGGTGCACTCGAGTCTAGGGATACAGAAGGAAGTGTGAAAGGGAGAGCAGAGTCGACTCAGGGACTGATAACAAAGACAACAATTCAGTAGCAGAACCCAGAACCACAAGCTAGGAACAAGGCAGATGAAGATGATTCTGTTGATAGTTTTGATCACTTTGCTCGACCTCAGTGAGAAGATGTATATACATTTTTTTCTTATCATCCTCAACAAACCCCAAATGTGCCTATACCAAAGGTTTTCAATAGCGAAGATGGAACAAACTGCAAGTAGCTGATTTACTGTGGAAAAAAACAAAAACAAAACTATGTACTGTTCTTTTTGTTTGGCATTTGACTCATGTCTCATGTCTTTCATGTTTCCTTGAAGCTACACTTCTGCACAGGAAAAAGAGATGAAGCTGTCATTAGGAAAGAATTTTTACTGTGAAAAGAATTCTTGCAGAGAACAGTGCAATACTTGTTTTATTCTTTATTTGTGTTTAAGGATTGGATATTTGCGAACAATTTTGCACAGAATATATATTCAGATCATGCAGAAAAGGACACTGTGATGTTTTAAAGAATAGTTGGAGATTTACCCTTTAACTAATGTTCTCATATTTGTGTTGAAGTTGTAAAGCAGTCATTTCCTTGACTTATGCAAATTAAAAAGAGATGATGGTGTCATTAGAAAATGCAATGCATTTAATTTTAATCTTTATTATTTAATTTTTTTATTTGATATTTGTATTTATTTGATATTTGTTCATTTCAAGGTTTAGATATTTATTAAAAGAAAAAAATTGATTCTTATACTGTAAAACATTACATTGTGTTGTTGTAAAGAATACTGTTGTTAAATAAATCTTCACTGTGAAGCAACACTTAGGCTACTGTATTTGCACTGAATTGGCAATGAATTACAAGGCTGTAGCAAACTGTTGCAGACTTATATACTGAGGTTTTAATTACATTATTTTAATATAGCCAGTCGTGAACTAAAGTGGGCCGGTCTGAGGCATGAAACTCCAGGGCTGAAAATGAGTCCCACTCCGGCCCTGCCTCAGATGCACCTAAATCTATCGTATGAGACCTTTAAAACAAAATTAGGTGCATTTCAAAATGATGGTTATGTATGTAATTACATTTCTATAAACTTCGGATGACCACATGGATGTCCATCACGTGTATGTGCAGGTCGAGTGTTTATATCAACAAAGTCACCTGTGACCTGGGTGATGTGTGCCTTTTGCCCCAGTACTAAAGGCACGTTCACCCTGCAAACGACCTCTCACGAATCTTCCGAGTGACTCCCAAGCTCTGGTGGTCATCCGAAATTCATAGAACCTTGGTTACATATGTAACCATTGTTCTATTTCATTTCTACTGACCGTCAGAGGCAGCGCTTTCAGCAACTGGATGAGTAATACCAACAAGGTCACGAGGAAGTTCTACATGCCTTAACAACGGCTGTGAAGCCAGCGAAAAAATGGCTGTAGCCACTGGGTTGTGCAAGATCACATCCACCCTATAAAATCTTGCAAAGGTGCAGGTTGATGCCCATGATGTAGCTGCACAAATATCTGAAAGAGGGACCCCTTGTAGGGCTGACCATGAAGTAGACACACTCCTGGTTGAGTGACAACAACCTGAGGAGGGATCCGGAGACCACTGCCCTTATAGGCATAAACAAAAGCCTTTACAATCCATTTTGACAGACACTGCTTGGACAAAGCTTGACCTTGCCTTTGCCCCGTATGGCAGACAGACAGTGAATCTGACTGCCATAATTCAGCAGTCACTGGGCACAACAGGCTCATACTCGACCCCTGGTCATCCTCCTGAGATTGGGGGCTCAAAAGCTGACAGACTGAGGGGCTGGTTTGTATAAGGTGAAGAAAAGGTCTTTGGGAGAAATGAAGGGTTCGGACATAAAGTTACCCATGTTCCCAGAACTCCATTGTAGGCACACTCAGCTTACTGATAAGGTGTGCAACTCACCTACTCATCTAGCCGATGCCATGGCTAAGAGGACATCTGTTTTCATAGATGACACAGTGCATCTATTACAAGATGCAAGTCCCAAGAGGATACTGGGTTTCATCGAGGAGGTCTCAGTCATTGAGCACCTTTAAGAAAGCGTGTCACAAGGGTGGAGGACCCATCTACTCTATTATGCATGGCTGAGATGGCAGCTATGTATACCTTGATGGTCGAGGCTGCAAGGCCTCCATCTGTCTCTCCAAGACTGGGCTGGAGAAAGTTGAGGATTACCGATACGGAACAGCATGTTGGTTCCTGATTTTGTGCTTCACACCACTCAGAAAAAAGCTTCCATCTGTTAGCGTACAACGTGTTTGTGGAAGGTGCATGGGAGTTGTGGATGGTCTGTACAACTGCTGGATCGCACATCCTTAGTAATGGCTCTGGCCCTTCAGAGGCCAGACTCAAAGTTGCAGCCAGGATGGGTTTGGGTGCCAGATTCAACCCTCCAGATGTGAGAGGAGATTCCTCCTCACAGCAAGGCACCAAGGCTCCCTGAACAGTAATCTGTGTAGTATTGGGAACCACATCCTCCCTGGCCATTTGGGGGCTACTAGTAGCACTTTGTGATTGCCCCTGAAGATCCTGACTAGGGAGGGCAGTAACAGTGGTAGGGGAGGGTAAGCATACAGAAGTCGATTTGGCCATGCATGGGTCAGTGCATCTTTGGCCATGCATGGGGCTTGTTGATTCCCCCTTGTTGATTCCCCCAGTGAAAACCAAAGACAACAGTGTGCCATTGCCAGTTAGCTGAAAAGGTCCACCTCTGCCCTGCCATATTTGTGCCAGATCGCATGCACTACTTCAGGGTGCAGCTTCCATTTGCCAGGGTGGGGGCTGTGCCGGGATAGAAAACTCTGTAGTTGTGTTTTGAGTGCCTGTACGAGCCCTCAGGCTCAATAGGTGAGGAAGTTGGGCCAGCCTCAAGGATTATTTGGACCTTGTTGCTCCCCTGGTGGTTTATATGGTAGAACACAGATTTGTTGTCTGTTCTTATAAGGACATGAATGAATGCCTTTATTGTCACTATACACATGTACAATAAAATTAAGACATGCCTTCCTACCAGAAATGGAAGGAAATGTTTGATGGCGAGCTGCACTGCCTGTAGCTCCAACAAATTTATGTGTTGTTCACGTTGCCAAGGACTCCACTGACCTCTAACTGCCCTGCATTGCCATACAGCTCCGCAGCCTGCCAGGGACGCATCTGTGGTCACTACTTTTCTGCAAGAAGGTATGACCAGTAAGGGAACCCACTGGGTAAAATATGCTTTTCTCCTCCATGGGCAGAGGCACTTTAGGCAACAAGCAGTGACTCTGACCAGCTTGTTCCTGTGTTGAGTGGGATACAAGCTGAAGTTGTTCAGTCAGATCTGGAGAGGACGTAATGACAGAATGCCCAAAGGGACCACCGATGAGGCTGCTGTGAGCATACTTAGCAGTCTCAGAAATGCTTTGAGGGTCAGAGCCCTGCCTCTTCTGAAGCAACTGCTGGAGGATGTTGCTGACTCGCCGTTGAGAGTCCAACTGAATGCCAATAAACAGTCTTTGCCGATTTGGCATCAGAGATCTCTTTCCAGAATTCACTGTAAGCCCTAGCTTGGTAACATGGGAGACCAGCAATGCTGATTCTCTGATAGCATCTACACTTGAATGAAAACAGATCAACCAGTCATCCAAGCACAGTAAAATTTCACATCCCCTGGCGTGTAAAGGAGACAGTGCCACTGCTACACAACTGTTGAAGACCCTTGGCACCAGTGAGATCCCAAATGGGAGCACACAAAACTGGTAAGCCCTTCCCTCGAAGGCAAAATGGAGGATTTGCCTGTGCTGGGGTGCATTTGGAATGTGAAAATATGCGTTTTTAAGGTTGATGGTTGTAAACCAGTTGTTCTGCCTGATGCCTTGCAACACATCCACTGTACATAGCATGTGGAACTTGAAAACTTTGAGGTGTGCATTCAGAGGTCTTAAATCCAGTATGGGGTGAAATCCACCATCTTTCTTTGCTATAATAAAATAAGGTCATTTTGACTACCAGGAACCTCATCAGTCCACATTTGAATTGAAGGTTGTAGCCCTGTGACAGGGTTGATACAACTCAGGGGTCTGACGTAAGCACTTCCCAGCTTCTGAGCTGCTGGCTGGTGAGGCACCCGACTGCATGATAGGTACAGTCATTGTCTCCCCCTTTTCCCCTTATAATTTCTGGAAGGGCACTGCCCCGAAGTCTGGCCTCTCTGTGCCAAGCAAGGGGGCTGGGTGGGGGCTGGCTGATGAAACCTTTCTGGGCATTGTGCTCTCGGCTGGGTAATCGGCTGTGGTATGTACTGAGCCATATTTGTTGCCCTAGAGGGTCTTGGTCTAGTGCTGTGTTCATGATGCAGACTAGCAAACTATTGTCTGGGCTGTGTAACCTGTAGGCTGCGCTCCAGGGCTTGCTGTGTAGCTGGGCTGAACAGTCCCCCAGGAATAACAGGAAGAGAGTGGAGGGTTCTCCTGCAGGGTTCCAAAAGTGGAGACCAGGCCAGACATATGGAGCTTGGGGCAGCATGCTTTGGGCCGAAGTGCTTCATCAGGTGAACAGCAGGTGGTATATTTTGCATGCGGTCAAGGCCATGGTTGGATGTATCCTGCATATTAGCTAGTGCTCTACAGTCTGTTTGTAGATTAGAAAAACGTCTGGGGTCTGCCCATCTACCCAGCACATCTGCAGCCCCTCGATATATGGAGCAAGCTGGGATACAGAGAGCTGCGGACTGAGAGGTCTTCTTAAAAAAAAGCACTCTGAGGAGTCACCTGGACAGTTGCTGCGCCATTTTTTCCACAGGCCTGACTGATCTCTGAGCCCTTCAGTGTACTGTGGCTTGTCCCCTGCGAATTGGAATGAGATGAATGGGTGCTTTCACCTGCCCCTTCCTCATCATAACCTCTCCCGATAACTAGGCTCTCCAAGGCCCTAGTGGAGAGTGCATTCTCCTCCTGGGTCTCAAAGGCTGGTGACCATATTGGAGGCAGCACCATGGGAAGAGACTGCAGTGAAAATGCAGCGGGACCAATAGCAGACTGTGCACTGGGTGGTTGTAGATTAAGGAGGAGAGATTTAGTCTCTGCAAACTCAGAAGCCAAGGTGTCTACCTTCTGGGCTAGGGGATCTACCTTTCTGCTTTTCCCCTTACCAGGGGCTCCGCACGAATTGGTTTCACAGTGCTTATGAGAGCTGGGAGACATGGTCTGTGTAGGATGTGATTGAGTGCACAACCTGCCCTCTATCTGGGCCAACCTGGCTGCCTGTGCTGCTAAGCTCATGGAGCTGCAGTTCATGCATGCCATCTCAGTCAATCCCTCTCTTAAGTGGTCAACTCCCAGGCAAGAGGGACATTTCTCATGGCCATCCTCTAGTTCCAGAGGGGCCAGGCAATCAATACATGTCATAAACATGTGTACCAACAGTAATTACTATCCATGTGGTTTTCCTGGTTGACCACTTAGCCAGGTGGTAACTGAGCATGAAGAGAGAAATATATCCACTTTGCGTATCTCTGCAAATAAGTAAAGAAATCCACAAACTGAATCATGGGGACGAAAAACAATCACATTTTGATCACCACCCTTCAGGGTGCATTGTGTAGCCTCTCCTACCACAACGAGTCAATTATGAGAATTAAACAATAGCAATATTGGGAAATTATATGATAACTATGCACTGCAATGCAATATTGTGAAGTTAAGCACGAATGCACTCACACTGTAGCCAATAATTAAATCAATTCAGGAACTAAATCAAGGGGATGAAAAACAATTCAATGAAGCCCAATTTCTAACCAACAGGGCGCGTTCAAAAAATAAAACAACTAAAAATCATTTGGAACAACACCACAATACATATAAACAGAAAATTATGGGAGGGGATTCCAACCCGACCTCAAGTATTTAGCATTGTATCAGCGTTAAGGCAAGAAAAAACAAGCTTATCCCGAACTGTAAACTGCCGCTTGCCGAATTAGAGCGTGTCCACTCCCACATGGCATTGTTATCAGAGTCACTTACCTCTTGATGGATCGTGCACTATCTGAAGTTAAATAATCTCAAAAAAGGCTAACTGCGGTCTTTGGAGGATGGATGTTTGTAGCTCCAACCCTAATTCTGGGTTACAAGACTACCAGCGGTGCCCGCACTCCTGAAACCTGCTTACCAAGAAGATATGATAACAAGAGGTTGTTTCCGGGTGAACGTGCCTTTAGTACCAGGGCAAAAGGCACACGTCACCCAGGTCACAGGTGACTGATATAAACACTTGACCTGCATGTACACGTGATGGACATCCAGGTGCTGAAAGCACCGCGGTCAGTAGAAATGAAATAGAATCATAATAGGTGCTCATTAACTAGATAAATAAGTAAGCTTGAAGACTTTTCATTCGGTTACGTAGTTCAAATTGGTCGTAATTACTCATCCAGCTTGCTGGTTTTAATCACTATTATCCATTTTAATCGATTGGTCTGTGGTTCTTTGGGAGGATGCCAAAAATGTCCAGTAGCACAAATCAAGCACAAGTAGGCAGGTGCCTCCAACTCTGTGATGCTGAGACTGCCATCTAGTGGTAACTGCTTTTTTGGAAGCGGGTGTGTAGATTGGTCAAAGCAAACCGCGAAAAAGAAAGTCTCAAAATCCAAATGAACCGAACAGAATCGACTCAGAAAAGACGTTAATGAATGCACACGTGTCATCTGATCCACAAATGCACATCTTACTTGTTGCATGCACAAATTATGATACATTACTGCAAAACAGAACATTTTTATTTCGCCACACAATCATTTCATTCTGAATTTCGCAGACACAAGTGGCCCTTTACCATTTAATTTCAGCATTCCAGTTGTCACCATACAATGAAAATCTGCTCTAGTTTTTGAGTAATATTGTATTGTTTCAAATGATTCTATAAGTTTAATATCTTTTCTAGTGATACTGATGACAGTGATTCAGATTTTTTAGTTGGGTTTGTTTATAAAACCCTTAATGTTGTTATTCTGATGTATTTACATTTACATTTATTCACTTGGCAGACGCTTTTATCCAAAGCGACTTACAAATAAGCAAAGCAGTATATCAAGCAGAGAACAATACAAGTAGTGCTACTGTACAAGTTCCAGAGGAAGCAAAGTGCACAGAGTAGAGGTGTAAGTGCATTGTGGTTTTTTAAAATGTAAAAAAAAATTTTTTAATGAGTTGGTTAGGTGTTCACGGAAGAGCTGGGTCTTTAGCTGTTTTTTGAAGATAGTGAGAGTTTCTGCAGTCCAGATTGAGATTGGAAGTGCATTCCACCACAGTTAGCGTGAAGGTTCTGGAAAGGGACCTTGCACCACGCTGAGTGGGAACCACTAAACGTCGGCCGCTAATCGATCGCAGATTGCGAGAGGGAACGTAGGCCTTCAGGAGAGAGTTGAGGAAGTTGGGTGCTGTTCCTGACAAGGTCTTGTAGGTGAGGACCATGGCATTGAACTTGATGCTGCAGCTACAGGAAGCCAGTGGAGGGAGATGAAGAGGGGTGTGACATGAATATTAGCTATGGGTATTGTTGTGGCTAATGGTTCTATGTGCAAGGCAAAAGAGATGGGAAGAGTGAAAATTCTTGTCTAGTTCCTTGCTGTAACATGAAGGTTTTTTGATATGTACTATTCCATTGTACAGCCACGTTTGACTTTTGTTGCAAAATATTTGAGGAATATCTTCCTTTAATGAAGATTGTTTGATCTGAGTAAATGAGACGAGATGTAAAAGATTCAATTCTAGAAGCTAATATTTGGCTGATGATTTTAATATGAGTGATGGTTAGAAAAATAGGGCTGGTAAATAGAAGAGAGTGTTGGAGCTTGTTTTGGTTTGGAATAGTTTTTGTGTTTTTTTATTTTTATTTTTTTATTATTTCTTCTGCCACTCTAATAAAGAGTGGAGATGCTGAGGTCCAAATCTAGAAATAATCAGGAGATGTATCTCATCAACCCCTAGCAATTTGGTCTTTCGGAGGTACTTTAATGCATTTTCATATTCTTTGTAGAATAGTGGTGTTTGTAGGGATTCCTTTTGCTCTTTCTAATGGAAATTGTTCCAGACTTTTGCTGTCTGTGTTGTGCTGCTTACAATTAAGTTCTAGTAGCTCTAGTAGCTTTTATTCATGTTCTGCCGAATTTCCCTTTCCAAAAGCATTCCCATTTTACTTACGCTTTTATTTTGGTCTTAAAAATGTTAAAGTTTTTTTTTCCATCTAATTTTATTCTTCTTCTTTAAATTTCATCTATGTATTGTTCTCTGTTTTTTCATTTCCATTGATACTTATTTCTCTGTTGCCTTTTTAATGCAATTTGATTTCTCTCCATTTTGCTTTCCTTTTTTTTTATTCTCTCTTTGAAAAAATCTACGACTTTTTTTTATTTTTAAATTTTTTTTTATTTATAATATATTGCTAATAAAGTCCTTATCCAGCGCTGAACAGAGGGGGAGGGGGAGGTAGTGGATTAAACATAAGTACAAAACTGGAGTTAAAAGGTGTTAGTAACCCTACAGTATAAGATTAATTACCTAATGCAAATAATCAATCAGTCAATCATATTCATTTATAGAGCACATTTAAAAAAACAACCAAGGTTGACCAATATAGTGCTGTACAATATATAATGTTTATTAAAAGTTCTGACATCTTTTAGATAAAGGATTATGGAATGACAGATATGGATTCATATTAGTTCATGTGATGTAATATTGCAATATAGTAATGAGATTCATTAAGATTAATTAACAGTAACATGTATTTTGCTGTTTGTATTAGATGGCGCTAACATACGACTCGCTGGTGGCAGTCACTCCTGCGCTGGTAGAGTGGAAGTCAATTATAATAACCAGTGGGGAACAGTGTGTGACGATTCCTGGGACATAAATGATGCGCAGGTGGTTTGTAGACAGCTTGGTTGTGGTAATGCTGACAGCGCTCATCAAAGTGCCCACTTTGGTCAGGGAAGTGGTCCGATATGGCTGGATGATGTTCAGTGTTCTGGAACTGAAAACACCATCACACAGTGCTCTCCTAGAAGATTTGGTATACATGACTGTGGCCATGGTGAAGATGCTGGTGTTACTTGCTCAGGTACAGAAACACTCTTATATTATGACCTTGTCATCAATGTAATTATATTCATATTGTGTGGAATAATATTTATGTTAGTTTGTTATTTTTTTTAAATGAATTATTTTGCTGACAGTTTAGTTATTTTAGTAAATGTCAGTCAACTTAAGTGGATACAGCTCTTCAGAACAGGGTAACAACAGCTACAAATTCCACAATGTTGAAGTTGGCTGTCTG
>JAOUWY010000043.1:34276628-34289764 GCA_025728095.1 Prietella phreatophila | reverse complement strand
ACACACACACACACACACACACACACACACACACACACACATATATATATATATATATATATATATATATATATAGATATATACACATTAATACAAGTTGTGACTTTTCTGTAAGGGTCAGTATTGAGGTAAAAACCAGATTAAATCCTCACGTCACTGTTTTTATACTAAAATGATATTAACCTGTAATGTTGACCAAGGCGATAGTTAATACTCTGGCGGGTTTTTTTTTTTCTACCAAATTCTATTTTATTACATTCCGTGTGTGCTTTCTTAATCTTTGCTCGTCACACACATCCACACTGTGGTAGTACAGGATACCATGTGTAGTTTTCACGCCGTGGAAGGCTTGTATTTAAATCCCACATTATATCTTCTGTTGTTGGCGTTACAGAAGAAGTATATTCCGTAGAGCAGCTTGACCAGAAGCCTACGTTATGTTGGAGTAGTGACCGCGTCGGCGCTGATGACGAGACACGGAGAACACAGAGTAAGCATGCCATCTGTGAAGTGTTTCCTCGCTGCATGTGTTTACGTGGTAATAAATCGTCCACTGCTTTGTGTAAAAACAACAAAATAGAAGTGTTATCTGCTCTACGGTGATCTCCATGCTGAAAATTCGTCCATGCAAGTTGTAAGCATCGATACTGGCAGCTATTATTTATGAAGAGTGTAAATATACTGATGAGGAATAAAGCTCAGTGTGTTTGTTCTTTGGGAGGGGGTTTTAGTTTTTTTCCCTACATGATGTAGCTACAGTGGGTTTGCAAGGGTTTGCATTTGTCCTGTTCTGCTTGTGATACGTTTTTCTGAAATAAATGTCTGGAACGAAATGTCTCGTCATGTCTGGATTCAGTTCACTCCAGGGTCGGGGGTTCGATCCCGCCTCCTCCTTATTTGCATGGGGGGAGTTTGCATGGGGGTTTTCTCAGCGTACTCTGGTTTCCTCGCCCATTCCCAAAACATGCGTTGTAGACACACTGTGGACGATTCCCAAAATCAAGACTGGGGTCCACCCACTGGGTGGACTGGGGTCATAGTGGTCCAAATCGTCCAGAGTGTGTGAATTGCGCCCTGTTATGGATCGGCACCCCATCCTGGGTGTCCGCCACCTCGTGCCTCACTTCCTGGTTTGGTTGGGAAACATCTGGGCTGTCGGAAAATGACCGGAATCCTGACTCACGATTCGTAGATCGGAGATTGAAATGATTGAATTTTCCCAGTCGGAAGTGGGAGTGGTGTTTTTCCAGACGTGGCTGACGGATGATTCACTATCCTACAAACAACTCAAACTCACCGCGGGGTGGAAAAAAACGCACATGGAGCTTGACCCAAAATTGAGGTTCCTACTAGTGAAGGGCCTGAAAGATCAAACTTAAAGAAGCTAGCATTTAAGCCCACGTGTGACACTGTGATAAACATTCACTATCTGCCGCTGGAAGAATCATGAGTGTATTACAATGCTTTTATCTCCAGAGCGCTGTGAAAACTAATCACGCTGAACTTTGCCTCCAGTTTCTCCAGGCTTTTATACCAGATAACATAAAGACGTAAAGATTTTATAGCAGATAAACAGTAAAGCTGATATGACGCTGAAGCTGACTTAGACACAGCCACGCGATATACTCACGGGTGTAACTCGAGTCCTATGACCTCGCCATAATCACTGTTCGCTTTATATTAGTCAATGTTTAACACTTTTAACGTGTTCCTGGAACGAGGGTACGCACGGGACGTTCCGCCGAGGCTTTTACGAGACGGAGACGCTCGTCGTCCGGCCGAGTTGAAATGCGACGCCATCGTTCAATCATTTATCCGTTCACGTGCTCACAATAGAACCTAGAAAACTGTCAAAAAAGTCGGGACGGGGCCATGTTTACCGCCGTGTAACATCGCATCTTCTTTTAACGACAGTCCGTATATGTCTGGGAACTGAGGAGACTGAGTTGATGGAGTTTTGGGAGACGGAGGTTGTCCCATTCTGGCTGATCAACAGTCCTGGGTATTTGTCAAAAAATGTTATTCCATGATAATAAATTTTTAATTGGTGAAAGACTCTTCTACTACGATGCCATGATGATGTAATAGATGTGGTGTGTGGTTTAGCATTGTCTTGCTGAAATATGCAAGGCCTTTCCTGAAAAAGACGTCGTCTGGATGGAAGCACTTTCAGCATTGATGGGGCCTTTCCAGATGTGCAAGCTGCCCATTCCACAGGCACTGATCCACCCTCATACCATCAGAGACGCTGGAGTTTAAACTGAGCTTTGATAAAAAGCCAGATGGTCCCTCTCCTCTTTAGTCCTCTTTAGTTTAGAGAACATAGCGTCTGAGGATTTTAAAGTGGTGGGCAGTGGAGGTTACTTATCGGAAGGTCAGGGGTTCCAGCCCCAGCATGTTGGGACCTTAATCATGGCTGATCCTGCACTCTGACCCAAGCTTCCTGACATGCTGGGGTATACAAAGAAAAGAATTTCACTGTGCATATGTATATGTGACCAATAAAGACTCATTTTCATTCAATTTCGATTCATCTGACCACAGAACAGTCTTCCCCTTCGCCTCAGTCCATTTTAAATGAGCTTTGGCCCAGAGAAGACTGCAGTGTTTTACTAACAGTTACTTTTTTCCAGCCTTTTGTTGCCCTGTCCCAACTTTTTGGAGAGGTGTTGCGGCCATCAAATTCAAAACGACCTTACTTTTTTCTTAAAACAGTACATTTCCTCCATTTAAGTATTTGATGTGTTTTCTACATTCTATTGTGGGTAACATACGGGTTTATGAGATTTGTAAATCATTGCATTCTGTTTTTATTTACATTTTACACAGCGACCCAACTTTTATATAAATATTCCCGGTATGCAGTGGGTAGGGACAAGGTGACATAATGAGGCCACAAGATAATGAATTGAGGCCATACGACAACATATTGAGCAATACAAGGCAATACAGCAGAAAATTATCTTTATTGTTTCACCTTTTGATCTTTTATTTAAACAATTTACAAAAATTGTCTGCTCTCATGGGTGTCAAACAATTGTAGACAGAACATGGATATATTAGAAAATATATATCTTTGTTAAATATTGGTGTGCAACAATTACTGGCACCCTTTTAATCGATACTTTGTGCTGCATAACTTTGCGAACATAACAGCTCTGAGTCTTCTCCTATATCACCTGATGAGATTGGAGAATACATGGTGAGGATAGAATTGGTGAGAGATCTGAGAACGTTCCTCCATACAGAATCTCTCCAGATCCTTTAGATTTCAAGGTCCACGCTGGTGGACTCTCCTCTTCGGTTCACCCCACAGGTTTTCTATGGGGTTCAGGTCAGGGGACTGTGATGGTCAGGGCAGGACCTTGATTTTGTGGTCAGTAAACCATTTTTTGTTGATGTTGATGTATGTTTTGGATCATTGTCCAACCACGGCCCATTTTGAAGCTTTCTGGCAGAGGCAGTCAGGTTTTCATTTAATATCTGTTTATATTTGATCGAGTCCATGATGTCATGTGTCCTAACAAAATGTCCAGGTCCTCTGGCAGAAAAACAGTCCCAAAACATTAAACAGTCCCAAAACATTAAATATCCACCTCCATATTTCGATTCCTGTGCTGGGTGACTCCACATACCAAAGTGTCCTTGGGCAAGACACTGAACCCCAAGTTGCTCCCGATGGCTAGTTAGCGCCTTGCATGGCAGCTCTGCTACCATTGGTGTGTGAGTGTGTGTGTGAATGAGACACAATGTAAAGCACTTTGGATAAAAGCACTATATAAGTGCACATTTACACATTTTAAAAAAAACTTTAAAAAAGGAAACACGCCACAGCAAAGCATTCTGGGAAAGTCGTGCCCAAACTTCAATTTATTCGATCGGGCCTGTTTCAGCACGCAGGCTTGATTAGTTGTTAATAAATACTTCGATTATTTCAGTATTCATTTACGAAAACAGTGATGATTTGGACTAAAACATAGGCAGACAGCGCGTTTATCGTTTCGTCAAATCAGTTTTATCTCACATGCACAATTATCCATGTCTCGGTCAATCGAGTACATTTCTTTTGGTTTTCATTCTAACCATAACATTTTCCTTTATTAATCCTTTAATACTTTCATGTATACGTGTTCATCCGTCAAACAGCTTCAAAGATGAAACCTACGCGATGCGCAAAGCATCACGTTTTAAAAAAAAAAACCAAACAGTATTTACATTGTCTCCTGCGCGTCGACAAAACTGAGAAAATATATTTAGAAGCATTACAAGTATGTACATGAGTTCAATACCCAAGTACTGTACCCAGTTCAATACCCAGAAAAATAGCAGCTGTGGCTTTTAATCTCCAGGATTTGTTCATCGTGGTGTTAGACGGAAGGAAGGAAGGGAGTTCTTCACAGTTACAGTTCTTCACGTCGCACCGTCGTGTTACTCTGGCCGTGTCGGACAGGACGGAGAGATCCGGCCGGAGTTGGAGGAGATGAACGGAAAACTGTCGGACTCTGTATACGCAGGAGGAGGCTCACGGGGGAAGTCATCTTTCGCCATCAACTGCAAAGCACAGATATGGAGAAACGAGCGTGGGATTATGCATTGTATCGTAACATGGGTTAAACACTAGCAAGCAATAAGGTGTCTGATAACCGCTCGTTTTCTACGTCCATGCGAGCGAGACATGGAGGGAAAAAAAACAATTTGACTCAAACCACGTGCGATAAAATCCACACGATTGTCTCGTGTTCTGTCGCGTACGCGGTCCGATGTTTCTTCACTTTACAGATGCGGTTATGAGAAACCGCACATCGTAATAGAATTCCTTGGTCATGAGTTGAGATCGGACAATTTGACACCCCAGGAGAAAGTCCTCGCTGCATCAACACTCGCCCAATAGGAGGAGAGCGATTACAAACAACACCAAATACATAAGCGGTGACAGCTAAACGGAAACGATTTACGCACACTAGCAGGGAGAAAAAAAATATCCGGTTGATAACGTAAGCGTAACGTAGTCGGTTTCGTAATCGCGGGTCTATCGGAAGAGGATCTTCCCGCGTATAATCTGACACACGCTAGTCTGTGAGAGAACTCAGCCGGGATTTCGCCGCAGTATGCTAACATCAGGTACCTGTTTTCATACACACACAAACTAAAGTCGGCTTCTTAATCGCCCGCTCGGCCTCTTTCCGTCACGTGTTCTTAAAGCGTTTTCACGTCTACTGCCGAGTTAGACGCCGTGTGTTATTTGTCGTCTCGGTTCGTGGCGGTGCGAGCGAGACATACCTCGTTATAAGGTGGAGGAGGGGCGTGTTGCTGTGCCGTGTTGTATCGCAGTTGTGGTGGTGATGTCGGTTGTGCTTCAGACAGTGAACAGGGGACGATGTAGACAGACGGCTGGGGTCCCTGAGCACGTGCAGACGCTACCGCCTGCTCTCTCCGTCGCTTCCTCCTCTGGTGTAAACATTTACACAGAGCTGTGCAGAACATAATCACAATGAATGTCGGGATGAGGAACCTGCAGAGAAGGACGAGAGGAACATTTTAGCGGAAATAAAAAAATGTCGATAGAAATGTCTGAAGTTTAATTCTTTAAAAATATATATTATAAATCAATATACACATTAAAAGTATGAAGTTTGCTTCTTCTTAAAAAAAAAAACGAATGTTTGAAGTTTGATGTATTTATTAATTTTTTTTGGCAGTGGTAGGTCAGTGGTGATGTTGGACGACTGATCAGAAGGTCGTGAGTTCAAATCCCCGTACCATTACGATGTCAGTGTTGGGCCCCTGAGCAAGGCCCTTAACCCTCAACTGCTCAGACGTATAAATGAGATAAACGCAAGTCGGTCTGGATAACGCCGTCCGCCAAATACCATAAATGTATACCGTACGTAAAAGCATAAAGTTTTCTTCTTCTTCTTCTTGAAAATAAAATGTATGTACATGTATATGTCTGATGTTTGATTCTTTTGGAAATAAATCAACGTACGTGTTAAATGTATGAAGTTTGCGTCTTTAAGAAATGTTCGACGTACACGTAAAACGGGATGACGTTTGCGTCGTCTTTTCAAAGTAAAACAGACAGGAAATGTATACGTAAACGTCTGAAGTTTGCTTCTTTTTTATTATTGTAAATGTACATGTAAACGTATGAAGTCTGCTTCTTCTTTAAAAATAAATCGCATGTACAGGTAAACGTCCTTCCATCTTCTACCACTTGCTTCTTTTCAGGGTCGCGGGGAACCTGGAGCCTATCTCCGGGAGCATCGGGCACGAGGCGGGGTACACCCTGGACAGGGTGCTGATACAGGTAAACGTATGACGTTTAATTATTACTTTTTTTTTTTTTTAATGTACACCTAAATGTCTGAGCCTTGGTTCTTCTTTAAAAAACGAAGTGTACACGTAAACGTCTGAAGTTTGCTTTCAAAATAAATAAATAAATAAATAAAAATGATGATAAATGTACATACAGATGTCGGAATTTCTTCTTCTTGAAGAAATTCAATGTACAGTATAAGTAAATGTCTGCAGTTTGATACCTAAAAAAAATCAATGTACATAAATAACTAATGTTGCTAACAAGTACTGTCAGTAAAAACAAACACACACACACACACACACACACACACACACACACACACACACACACTAACTGTGCCCCGGAGGCCTTGGCATGTCCGAGGACTGAAACCGTACAATAAAGGGAATGAGACGCCTTTAAAAATAAATAAATAAATAAATCCTCTTTTTGGTTCACGTTTCCTGCGTCTAGACATGTTCACGCTCTCAGATCGATCTGACGTTTAGTGTTGTCTTTAATTCATGTATTCATTTTCAAATGATTCATTTCCATGTGATTAATTTTCATGTGAGTCATTTACATGTGATTCATTTTCATGTGAGTCATTTACATGTGATTCATTTTCATGCGATTCATATTCAAGTGATGCATTTCCATGGGATTCATTTACATGTGATTCATTCACGTGTGATTCATTTGCATGTGATTCAATTTCGTGTGATTCATTCACGTATGATTCATTTTCATGTGATTCATTCACGTGTGAGTCATTTGCATGTGTTTCAATTTCATGTGATTCATATTCAAGTGATGCATTTCTATGGGATTCATTTACATGTGATTCATTTGCATGTGATTCATTTACTTGCGACTCATTCACGTGTGATTAATTTTCCTGTGATTAATTTTCATGTGATTCATATTCAAGTGATGCATTTCCATGTGATTCATTCATGTTTGATCCATTTACATGTGATTCATTTACATATGATTCATTTACATGTGATTCATTTATATGCGATTCATATTCAAGTGATGCATTTCTATGGGATTCATTTACATGTGATTCATTTTCATGCGATTCAATCACGCGTGATTCATTTACATGTGATTCATATTCAAGTGATGCATTTCCATGTGATTCATTCACGTGTGATTCATTTTCATGCGATTCAATCACGTGTGATTCATTCACATGTGATTCATTTTCATGTGATTCATATTCAAGTGATGCATTTCCATGTGATTCATTCACGTGTGATTCATTTACATGTGATTCATTCACGTGTGATTCATTTACATGTGATTCATTTTCATGCGATTCATCTTCAAGTGATGCATTTCCATGTGATTCATTCACGTGTGATTCATTTTCATGTGATTCATATTCAAGTGATGCATTTCCATAGGATTCATTCACGCGTGATTCATTTTCATGCGATTCATTTTCAAGTGATGCATTTCCATGGGATTCATTCACGTATGATTCATTTACGTGTGACTCATACTAATTTGCTTTTCTTTAAATCCAGGTTTGGACTGTGATATTACAAAGGTCTTTCCAGATTATTACTTGCTACACTGTATGAGAGAACCCCAGTAAAACTGCCCGAATTCTGTAACACAATCGTTACAATAAAGTATCGCCGTGATCTCGATCCAGACAAGAAGACGAAAAGACTTACTTGAAAACTTGAAAGATCAGCGGCAACGAGTTATCCATCTTACTGCAGAGATGACCGACGTCTTTCAGTGGATCTGCTGAGGAAGTGAAGATGGTGTCGTTTATCATTAAATATGAATAGTCCGTCCCCTTTTACATCTCGGAGCACGGAATGCTTCGTTGCGATTCATTTACACCATAACAGTTCCCCTGCCCTGCGTTGTTATTTACCCAGTTCACGACGGTCACATGACGGAAAGGCTTTTGTTTACGATTCTAAATGAAGCGCCGTGCCTCGTCGGGCCGCGCGAAACTTTCCAGACCTCACGCGAATCTCATGCGTTTACGTCCGAATCAGACGAGAAGCATCGATCCTTATCGTTTGTGTCTCGACGCCTCCGGGCCGATCTATTCGGGCGAGGAAACAAGCAGCGTGAGAACGAGCGACCCGTCGTTAGCTCGTAAACGCTGGCCGATCTCTACGCGAGTCTCTCACGTGACGACCTTTATCTAGTTTATCGCCACTGCCAGTCATTATGACGTCTTCAACGTCCTGGAAGTCAAAAGCGATTCATTACGCCCATCGATAGTGGATTAAAAACGCACGAGACTGCATTTTCCGTCAAACTACTTCCTGTTTAGGGACGGTTTATAGCAACTAAATGCACGCAAGGGCATATCTGAGGCTTTAAGGTTGGACAATAAATGAATAAATAAATATGGGAATCGTCCTAGCAGGCATTGTTGATCACTGGGTGTTACGTTGTAAAGAAAGAAATCGACACCAGAACTGACAGATCTGCTTCATTTATAGCTTAAAACCTACAACGCGAAGATGATCACATGGTTAAACATTTACTAGAACAGGTTTGAGGTCTAAAACGCTTTTCGATGGATAAAGCGTCTCTTAATATTAAAAAATATATATATACACACTCTGAACACACGTCTTACCTGAAGGGCCGCAGGTGAGCAGGTGATCTCGTCTGGCCCGGTACTCAGACGTCGAGGGAGTCTTATCATAAAGAAGTGCACTCTTGGCTACACACACCTGAGTGTTTATTACCACATCGCGCTGCTTAAAGTCACAGCGCCTGCTCTTGTGGTGTCTTCAAAATAAAGACTGTAAGGCAGGTTACGCTCGTTCCTGAGCACCCATGCACAGACGTTACACACACACACACACACACACACACACACACACACACACACACACACACACACACACACACACACTCTTTATCAGCTGTTAGGACATGGCTGCTTGTTTATTTTCTGTCCTCTAACAGCAGTCATAACATTTCTCCCGGATATTTCTCCTGAAATCACAGCACTGTCCTCCACACTCACACGCCGGGACCTTTAAAGCAGCGATGTGTCGTTTTTCACGCCCTCTGCTGCATGTAAGATGAACTGCAATTCCAATAAAAAATTTAATTTTAAAAATAAAAACATTGAAAATGTTTCCTTTCTCCCAAACGTCCTCCAGAGGCGCTGTTTAAGGAATAAAACTAAACAATGCACTACTGGTAAATGGTGCACTTATATAGCGCTTTACACGGTGTCTCACACACACACCAGTGGTAGCAGAGCTGCCGTGCAAGGCGCTAACTTGCCATCGAGAGCAACTTGGGGTTCAATGTCTTGCCCAAGGACATGTCAGCATGTGGAGTCACCCAGCCCGGGAATCGAACCACCAACCCTACGATTAGTGGACAACCCGCTCTACCACCTGCACCACAACCGCTCCACTACTGTACATGTAGTGGGGGAAAAGTGTCAAACATAATACGTGTCAAAAAAAACAGATAGAAACTCGACTCCCAGGGCAAACTGATCCAGTCCCACGTACAGACATTTTATTAACGAAGACGACCGAGCTCGTTTACACATCGTCCGGCGTTTTTTGTTTTTTTTTATTAAAAAAGGAAACACGCCACAGCAAAGCATTCTGGGAAAGTCGTGCTCTCACGTGAGCGCGATCCATTTCTTGATTGACTCAGGTTCATCCGTCTATTAGTTTGTGTTAATAAATACGTCAATTCTTTCGGTACTAATGAAAACTAAACATGGTGACGATAGTGAAGAACATAGGCAGACATTTATCATTTTATAAAATCAGTTTGTCTCACACACACAATAATCAAACACACATTTGCATATCTCTGAACACCATCAATCATCCTTTTGCTAGATATATATATTTATTTTAATCCGTGTACTGATGTTTTGCCATAAATTGTTTCAGTCAGCGCTCATTTAGCTCATGGTCGCTACGTAGTTTCCGGGGAAGAACCCGTTCACTCCATTCAGGACGCCCTCACACCAGCCGTCATCGTTCTTCTTGGTCAGGTAGATCACGTCTCCTTCCTGAAAGCTCAGTTCTTCCGGTTTGTCTTGTTCATAGCTGTAGAGCGCCACCACTTGGTGGGAAAAGAAAAAAAGAAATGACAATGAGCTTCTCCCGAAACATCTGGAGATTAGCGTTAGCATTTTTCCCGTTATTTCTCACTACAAGTCGAATAAAGTGTACAGTGTTCGACATGTTCAGTGCGGTGTCGTACCTTTCTCCAAGTATTGCGCAGGAGCAGCGTTCTCGTAGTCCACGGGTGGAGGTAAAGGAGGAATGTCCAAGAAGCCATCCACGCAGTCCGCGGACGGAGGCAGAGGAGGAGCCGGAATCTCCAGGTCTAAATATGATTCATAGAAAGCGAGGTCATTTCAATCTGTCGAGGCGATCTGTGAAATTCACGTTCTCGGAATCATACTCTGCACGGCCAAAAGTTTGTGGACACCTGACCATCAAACACGTGTGCTGCGTGTTGAGCATTTCCACTCCAGATTTAGACAACTCTAAAGCATCACACGGGATTATATATCACGTCAGAATGGAAAATATTACGGCGACAGTGGGTGAGCTCTATGGACCCCGTGTTTGAACAAGCTAAGCGAAGCAAAGCTTAAGTCATCTCGGCTAGAACTTACGGTACTCGATTCTACACAAGACTATAACCTGCTACACTAACAGCTGGCTTAACTACAGCAAAGTTAAGTTTTCTTCTGCCTAAACTTAGGCTTCTTCTGCACACATTGGAGCTTCAAGCTGGGGCTTATTGCGCCCAAAGTGATGCCTCTTCTGCTCACACTGAGGCTTCTCTTTGCTCAAGTTGGGGCTTCTTCCACCTAAGCTGGGGGTTTTTCTACCCATATTGAGTAATCTTCTGCTCAAGCTGGGACATCTTCCACCCCAACAAAGGCTTTTTTCCAAACTGGAGCTTCAAGTCAAGCATTTTTCTCTCCAACCTGGGGCTTCTGCCCATACTGCGGCTTGTTCTACCCAAGCTAGGGCTTCTTCCATATCAAATTTTTCTTTTGACCAAGCTGGGGCTTTTTGTACCTCTTCTCCACATGCAGAGACTTCTTTTGCCCAGCCTGGGGTTTCTTCTTGTCCATTCTAGGGCTTCTGGCCAAGGTGGGGCTTCAATCTGGGGTCTCTTCTATGCAATCTGGGGGTTTCAAGCTGGATCTTCTTAGCTGTAGCCTCAAGCTGGGCCTTTCCTTTCCCAAACTGGGGATTTTCCACCCGAACCAAGGGTTTGTCTAGACTACCCGATGCTTCTTTTGCCCAGGCTTGGGCTTTATCCTTCTAGGATATGGCCTTTTCTGCCCAAATCAAGGCTTCTGTTGTCCAAGCTGGGGCTTCATACACCCATGCTGAGACTTCTTCCGGCCAAGCTGGTGCTCCTACTGCGCCAGCTCAAGCTTCTTTTCCCATGCTAGGACTCCTCCCACCAAAGTTGGGGTGTCTTTTGGCAAAAGCTGGGGTTTCTCCTGCCTAATCTGGGGTTTCCTTCCCAAAGCTGGGGCTTCTAACACCAAACTTATGTCTAAACAATGTCTAAAGTTATGTCTAAACATTATTTATGTAGGTCAGTGTTGCCTTTAACACACCCTTGTTGACTTCCCTTCGATTCAGAAGCGAGAATCAGCCATGTCACATGACTGTAAACTCGCAAGGCAAACCTGGAGTCTATTACATCACGTAACATGGTGAAGGTCCGAATTAAAAGGTCAAAGGTCAAATTAAAATGACTTTTTCAAACCAGGAAGCCTTTCTTTCTCTCCTCTCTCGTTTACATGTACAGACGATATATGACGCTTTCGCAGTTCTGGAAAGAACACTGGACTGGATCCTAGTGCATTCTGGGTAAATTCTGTTTCTGTCAGCTGCACCACTTAGATCTGGTTTTTATTTATTAAATGTTTTTAACTTCTCGGCTCAAAACACGTCTCGTCATAAAATACTCTTCCCGTCTTACACGTCCTCACGCGCTTTCTTTTTAACGCCGAATGTCAATCTTTCTTTCCTTCCTTTTTCGTTCTCTCGCTTTCTTTTTTCCACTCTCTCTTCTTTCTCTTCCGCAGTTTATTTATCTTCGAGCTCTTTCTTTCTTTTTTCTTTCACCCTCACTTTGTGACTGACGCTAATATTTTCTTCCTTTCTTTCTTTCTTTCTTTCTTTCTCTTTTATTTTAATGCTCAAGCTAATTATTCCTCTGTTCAAGCTAGGGCTTCATCTTCCATCTTCTTCTTCTCGTTTCTTCGTTCATCCTCTTCCCTTTCCCTTGCTTATTTCGTTCTTACTTCCTTCCATTTCTCCTTCTTTCTTCCAATTGATTTGATTTGATTTCGGTCTGGCCAACTGACCAATGGCTGTGACATCGCTGAGACTCGCCCTCGTGCTCTCCCGACCTTTGTGTGTGTGTCTTTCTTTCTTTCTTTGGTACTTTCTTTCATTTCTTTTTCATTCAGTGCCATTAGCTAATCTAGCCAGGTAATGCACTAAGATGATCAGTTTGCTAATAGTAACGCTACCTATTCATTGTGTTAGGTAAAATAAACTGATTGTGTATTTTAAAACCAGTAGTCAGGTCTAGCTAGCTGATAGCTAGCTGATAAACTATAGGAGATGTCACATGATCAAGCATCCAGTCAAAATGAACTTTGGCGCCGCTCTTGTTGACGCAGGAACACGTTTTCCTAAATGTAATGTGTTTACGTTTACAGCCGTTACAATGGCGAGTGTACTCGGGAGGAGTCACACTGGGCGTGGACTAGGAAGTGGGAGAGAGAGAGAGAGAGAGAGAGAGAGAGAGAGAGAGAGAGGGGGGG
>JAOUWY010000043.1:34090781-34102255 GCA_025728095.1 Prietella phreatophila | reverse complement strand
GTGTGTGTGTGTGTGTGTGTGTGTGTGTGTGTGTGTGTGTGTGTGTGTGTGTGTGTGTGTGTGTGTGTGTGACCTGAAGTCTTTGTATCAGTGCCACAGTTTCGTTGTGATGCCACTGTGGCATGGTATTTCCTGATCGTCCAGCTTTTACAGCTTGACAAACCTGCAAGCAACACACACACACACACACACACACACACCCTAAACACAATAGTAACAAAACCATAAAAACAACAAACAGAGTCTCTAACAACGCTGACGTTGATCGAGTTGTATTCTCTCGCTTAAATTTTAAAAAATATATATAAAAAATTCCCGATTAGAGCTGAGAATTAGCCCTAAAACCAAAACGTGATATTTGTCAAACATCATGCACCACATTTCTCTCGCCTACGCTTCCAAACCGCTAAATCATCACGCCACGTCGTGAGTCGTCAAACCCACCGTAGAAGAGTAAGAGGCGTGGCCAAAACTTTAAAAGTAGAGAACAAATTTTCTTTATTTTTAAACTGTGTTCTCAAGCCAATCGAGATGTGTGTGTGTGTGTGTGTGTGTGTGTGTGTGTGAGAGAGAGAGAGGGAGATGCTAAACTACAAGTTAATAAGCTTCCATCGCTTCTTATTAACCTTAGAGCAAACCGTCAGGTCCATAAGTATTTGGACAGCAAGACAATTTTAGTCCTCTGTCCTCCATTGTCACGGGCTCAAAAGTATTGGGACAGCCGACGGCTCAGCGGTTTCGGGTCCAGCCATTTCCTGTCCATTTCTTCTTTCTTGAATTCTTCTTCTTCTTTTTTTTTTTTTAAACCGAAGCTCAAGGTTTCAAGAGCGACTTCCCTTCTGTGTAAAAACCTTAACCCATTTCCTCCTCTATAAACACACTTCCTGTACATGCAACTCCTTTACAATTATAGAAGAAAAAATGAAAAAGAAGAGAAAGAGAGAGAGAGAGAAAAGAAAAGACGAAGTGATTTCTTGTTTAATTTCTCTATAGCTCTTTTCAGACATGCAAGTTGTTGAGGTGGACGTCTCTTTCCTTTTTGTGTGTGTTTGTTTTTTACTCCCCCCTCCCAATAATACAAAAATTATTGTACAGTTTGGGGTTTAAGGTTTGGTGGCTGTTAATGTTCTTCACACCATCGAGCCCTACTGTAACCTCAAGTGTTGCTTGATATGGAAGTAGATGATATGACACTGTGGGGTGTGTGTGTGGGTGTGAAACCAAAGCGAGGATGTTATCGCGAAGTCAAGATGAAAATGAAAGATGACATGAGGAGGAAAAAAAATGTGATGGAGACTATACATATGAGATACCGGTGTTACTGATCATGACATGGTGTCGTTTGTGTTCGTTCCCAATGTAGGAAACAATGACCACCGTAAACCACGAATCAAACAGCAGCACTCCTCTGACACAAACGAAGAAGTCGGTGGATGTGGAGAAAGGCTCTGATGGGCAACACCTTTCCGTGAAAGACTACAGGAAACTGGCCATCTGCAGCATCATATGCGGCCTGTCCTGCGTCGGCATCGTGTCTCTCGTTTACTCAGTGAAGGTAACTGACACACACACACACACACACACACACACACAGAGATCTCACACCACACAGCAACATCTTATTACTAACCTACTATTAGCACACAAACACTTACAGGTAGGCTTGCATACAGCGCCCTCCAAAAGTATCGGAACAGCCAGGCTGATTCATTTGATCGGTGCTATACACCGACGACGTTTGGGTTTGAGATCAAAAGACGGAGATGAGACGAGGGTTTAGGGTTTCAGCTGGTGTTTACATCTAGACGTGTTTAACAACACAAAACATAGAACCTCTTGCATCAGACCATACGATTTTTGAGCCCGTTTCTGAAGCCCAAGCCATGACACTACCTCCACCATGTTTCACAGATGAGCTTGTAGGTTTTGGATCATGAGTTAGACCCTTTCTATCTCCACACTTTGGCCTTTCCGTCACTCTGACAGAGGTTAGTCTTGGTTCCAGAACTTTTGTGGATCATCTCTGTATTTCTTTGAGAATTCCAATCGGGCTTTCTGATTCTCTTACTGCCTATGAGTGGTTTGTATCTCGTGGTATGGCCTCTGTATTATTTCTGCTCTTGAAGCCTTCTTTGAAAGGTGGATCATGATACTTTCTTTCCTGCCCTCTGGAGGGCGTCGGTGATGTCACTGACTCTGGTTTTTGGGGTTTTTCCTTCACAGCTCTCTGTCGTTTTTTTGGCCGAACCGTCCGGTGTCTATTGCTCAATACACCAGTGGTTTCTTTCTTTCTTTCTCGGGGAATTCCAAACTGTTGTATTGGTTATGCCCAGTGTTTAAGCAGAGGGCTGATTGATTTTCCCTCTTTTTCTTCGCTTCAAAATGGCCTGCTTTTCTCCCATAGACCGCTCTCTGGTCTTCATGTTGGCTTATCCCTTGTAAGAACAAATGCAGTCTTCACAGGTGAAACTGAAGCCTAAAACCAAGAATAGATTTTCAGAGCTATTTATTGTTTAAACAATGAATCTAACAGTACACACCTGGGTAACCAGAACCACGTGTCAGTCACATGATCCGAAATTTTTGCTCGCCTTCAAATCGGGTGGTCTGATACAAAAAGCTGCTATGTTCGATGTCATTGAACATGTCTGTGTATAGATACCAAGAACGCTGAAATTCTAAACTCTCTTCTCGTCTTCATCTTTTGCGAAAATATCTTCAACGTAGACCGATTTATTCTTACTAAACATTTACTCTATTAGCAGATCATTTTTGCTTCATTCGATAAAAAAAAAAAAAAAATGATTGCAAAACAAATCTTCAAACAAATCTAAAACCACCTAGCAGCGGAGGCATGAAAGGTTCCTGACCAATCAGGTTGCAGCTCTGGGGTCAAGTGTGAAGACGCCTTAGTTCACCTATTTGGCTTTATTTGAAGCACATTTAAACATTTAAAACTCATTTTCAAGTCACAAGAAAACGGAAATAAAGGTGTTGTGCAGCACGGACCTGGGGAACACTGCTCGACTGTATGGAAGACCAGAACTTCACATCAGGACTTCAGACCCTGCAATAGATTCCCGTTTAGTCCCAAATATAGGCTCAACCCTCTTTTGCAACAAGGTTAAGAATCTATTCATAGGACATAAAATATGTAAAACGTAACTCATTAATACCTCTAGACACACTTCATTAACGATTTTTTTTTTAAACACACAAAGAACAAACGTTTTATAATTCAACACATCTGAAAACCCTAAACGGATATATTTCTGGCACAAATAATTCTCACCTCCACTTAACCTCGTGTATTCTTTCTCATTCTCGCCAGACTCGGGAGTCCAACAAGAAGTACGGTGGTGAAGCACCAAACAAAGCCAAAGAATATTCTAGAAAAAGCCGACAATGGGGAATAGCAGCCATCGTCGCATGGTGTGGTGTTATTATTCTCACCCCACTGCTATTGGGACTGCTGTCATACCTTCTGACGTTTATAAACTGAAGCGCAGTTGGCCAAATGGAGAACATCCGAGCCCAAGGAATGCACAACGCACTGGAGTCATGGACCTCCAAGTAAACAAACAAGACCGACATAGGGATCCGAAGCTGCAAGGCTGAGACCCCAAAAAACTTTCAAATGCAGACCTGAAAACGCCAAAACTAAAAGACCAAACTGTAACATGGAGTCCACGAAGACATCACGCCAAACAAGAGGTGTGAAACCTAGAAGTAGCACTCGATACAAACTGCATCAAAGAGGATGATTCCTCCACCACCACCACCACCACGGCTAGTCCTTCTAATCAGTAACTGGAATCAAACTTGACAGAAGCCCCAACAACCCCAAGCAGCTCCACACAGAACACATGAATTGTTTGCCACTTCTAAGATTTCCCATTTGGACAAAACACCTGAACCAAAAGCTTTAAAGTCGAGATGAACTTTTAACCGTTTTCTTGAGCTTGCTTTATCACTGTGGTGGAATTCTGCAGGGTGTGTAGAACGTTTCTGACCTGATGGACCACTGAGCATTAACCCTTTTCAGATCACACACACACACACACACACACACACACACACACACACACACACACAAACACCTATATATAAAATATATGCATTACAGGAAGTGTGTTTATTCAGAAATCGTTGAAGGCATGAGCGCGAGTAACTTTCCACGAATGAACAAACGATTGTTGTTTTTAAAGTGTTGATGGTTTTGCGTCGTTACGAATAACGTGCATATAAATATATAAAGTGTCACTCGAGCTCGCCTCAACCTGCATACAAATGAGACGCGAGATTCTCGTGTACAGTACCGCCCACTTCCGCTTCGCATGTTCGAGTTTACAAGACAGTAAATACTTTTAAGTATTAGGTCACGGTATGCAGTTTGAGACGCTTCTTAGACCACATGACAAGAAGTCCCTCCCCCCTCCAACAAAGATTGTCTTACAGTTCTTATAACACTGCATTATTTTAGCTACCGTTGAACATTTCCGTGTTTGTTGTTGTTTTTTTAAATACCGTGAACGTTACAGAACATACTTTCCAACTGTTTACAAGTGTTCAATTTAATACGTTTCAACAATAAAAAACAAGTAATATATTACACAGAAAACAAAACAATGCACCTTCACCTGTTTCTGGAACATCCATGTGGGCTGCCCTTGTAGCTACAAGTTATACTTTGTACTTATTATATAATAATAAAAAAATAAAAATAATAATAAACACACACGACATGGCGTGAGTCGACTTTGTACGGCACGAGAGAAACCTCAGATATTGCGACAGAGATTATTAGAAGAAAAAAACAAACAAATGATATAATGTCGTCTTCTTATTTTACAAAAGCATTTACACAAGACATGAAATAGGGAAAAAGTAAACACACACACACACACACACACACACCCACCCCCTGAGAGACCGAGTGAACTATTCAGGCATCCTCATGACTTAATGAACAGTACAGATGCATTTCTTTCTTTATTCATTCTCCGGTTTCAATACCAGACCTCTGAGCATTAGCTGTAACCATACATCGAGCTGATGGACGCCTCGTCGGGCGTCATCGTGGAAGTTAAGCGCTTGTAGGGACGTCTTCTGTGAACGAATCTGCACCGACACTTACTCGGAATCTCACGAGAGGAGTGGACGGACTGAGCTGGAGCCGGGTTCGTCGTGTAAACAGCTCACTCTTGTGGTAATACCTTCTGGAGTTCCTCGCCGCCGCCTCGACTTCACTTCCCCGTCGCCTAGCAACAGGGCTCTTACTGCAACTATAACCGCATGAATGGCAAGTGAGTCATGTGTTCGCTTAGTTTCCACATGACTAGGTCACAAGTTTCTACAAAAAAAAAAAAAAAGAGCCTGCAAGAGATATAATAGTGAAGTGTATAAAATAAATTTGAACATGACAGAAATGCTAAACTGGGACAAATCGTGTCGGTGTTTGACATTAATTCAGGCCAACGTTGCTCGGACACCGCTATACGTTAGTACGTCTCTGAAACGTGGAAAAGGGCTGCGAGAGAACTCGTTGGAAGTGACGTGGTCTCTTCAATCCTTCAGGAAAGCTTTATAAAGCGCACGCTGTACAAGCATCTGTCTGTACACGAATACAAAAAGGACCGAACCCACCCCTGAACATTTCTGCACGTGTATGCTATGGAAAGAAAAACAAGCCAGGCTGAAGGTCTCAGTAAACCACGTGCTTCGTCGCCATCCACTCGTCCAGTTCGTTCAGCTTTGAGCACAGGAGCGAATCGATGTCCTGCAGATGAAGCGCTTCTTCATCCCTGCCTCTGCGGGTCCTTCCCGTGCCCGAATTCCCTGCTGCTTTTCTCTGAGCGCCGCCCCCTCCTGCTCCACCAACGAGAGGCCTCCTTGGCTTCCTGGCCACGCCCAGTTCGGGAAACGTGACAAAGCGCTTCGCCCGTTTCGAGCCCATCAGGGTCTGGGAACCGTCTCGCTGGCTAAGAGGGACTTCAAATATGGTCTCCAAGCGTCTGGGGGAATAAACACAGGAAACATTACTGAAAAAGGCCTTAAAAATAATAATAATAATAAATGTAAGAACGCATAGAATCTATTCTGACGGTGGTATTCTCGGTGCGACTTACCCACAATGCACTGCATTCATTAACACTGAGAAATAAATGGGTTTACGTGGAACGTTCTTGTTAGAATTATCAGAAAATGAAGTGTAAAGAGATTTATGTTGTATGAAACGTGGGCAGTATTCGTGTGTGTGTGTTGAGCGCTTCTATGCCTTATACAACAAATATTTAAAACATACACACCACCGGTCAAAAGTTTGTGGACACTCGACCGAAACGTTTCTCGCGATCTTAAAATCCTTTCGATCCGAAGGTGTGTGATTAAACGTGTGAAATCCGTGTCGTTGAGAAAAATATCATCGTGCCGACGTATTCGTCTCTTTCATTAGAAAACTAACATTTTAGTTTTTGAACGGACGACTCGGAGCAAAATACTCCGACAATACTCTGCATTTTAAACCGAGTCGAGTCTTAGATCGGTGGAGTCGAAGAGTAATGCTAAAGGTCCGCGTGTAGGCTGCAGGTTTTCATTCCAGCCAATCAGGAGCCAGACCTGCTAGTCAACCGAAGGTCACGCTCAACGGACGAAACCGGTGGAATCGGGTGTGGCTCCTGATTGGTTGGAATGAAAACCTGCAGCCTACACCGGCTCATTGCACGCAAGGTCAGAAGCCACCGGCTTTAGCTGGAACTGAGAAAACAGAGCGAGGAGAGTGCTTTAATTCTACAATCGGACTCAGTATGACGGTTATTTATTTTTAGTTTTTACCTTGACGGGTGGAAAATGAACACACGACCTCAAACGACGTGGGACGAGGGCAGATTCATCATTTGTTGAGAAATTAAGCTTGAAAAATCTCCTATAGCTGAAATCTAAAAGTCAAAGTGTGTGTGCGTGCGTGTGTGTGTGTGTGTGTGTGTGTGAGTGAGAAGGACAAATTGTACACTAAAAGACTCGTGTCGAGGCCGAGATAAATGCACTGTACAAACAGTGTAACAAGAGAATAAAAATACCAAAATATAAAATCATCAACATTTATTTATTATTTTTTTTAATTTATTTACACATATGGTATGAACTGAACGATGGTTTGTATTTTTTTAAGCATGTGGACGGCTGTGACAGTACACAGTACCACAGCTGTGAATTACGAATATTTCCAGGATGTCATTTGTCAAGCTTTTCAAGTTTTGCAACCATAATGAGACGCACAGACTACCAGCCAATCGCTGCACACTAGGCGGAGTTTGTCCCAATATGAACGTGTAAACAGTGTTTGGTGAGAAGCGTGTTCGAGGACTCACCCTTCAGGAGGTTTGCTGAAGTTCTTGTTTGTGTAGATTTCCTCCACGCTAAAAACTTTCTTCTTTATCCTGGAAATACACAACAACATCTACATATGTACACACACACACACACACACACACACACATACACACACACACACAAAGCGGCCAGTAACTGACCTGACGACTTTGGGGAGACCCATCGGAGTCAGGTTGTACTGTGGTTTGGGGAGAGTTTTGCGGATGCGGATCGAGGACACTTTTCTGCGTTCCACTTGCTTGTTGTCGTTCTGGAAAAATAATAAATTGAGGAAAAAAAAAAAAAAAAAATGGACGTATCAAAACGTTAAATCTCAAATCAAATCATGATACTGACCAACGATCCACACAAAAGCCACAGAGTTAAAATGAGCATTTTATCAGCAGAAAAAACAAAAAGTAAAGAGAACACAAGTTTGAAACCCATCACACTACAACAGCGATCAATGGTGGGAGGGGCTTACTCTTTCTCCCTTGTCAATCACAATAGCTACGTTTCTAATCAATTTGTGATTTCATCCTGTACGTAAAATTGGAATATAGCATCGAACATTCACGAATAAAACGCTGTTTGCATCCCGTGTGTTCAAAAGAACAAAATAGTCACTTCCGGAGTCTCGCGCGCCGCCATTTTTATGTTCCTGAGCCGATTATCCAATCACACGATTTGTTGAGGCAAAGTCGCATGACTATCTATATATATATATATATATATAAATAAATAAATAAATATAAATAAATATAAATAAATTAGATATATATATATAAAAAATTTATTTTTTAATGAGGAATTTATTCGGTAAACGTGTTTCTGTCGTAGTTCGTGACTTCTTCTTATCGAATAAAAAAATAATAATTATCCGCCTCGATTGATTGAGCATGTACAGTTTTTTTGCACCGTTTTGAGGATGTAAATATACGTCACTCGTCACAGCTTGCTAGCAGTGAGGACGATGTTTAATCTGTGGTTGGACTGTTCTTTGAAAAATCAAACGTAAGACAGAAAAGCTGGCACCTTAATCTCCGAGTCGGACAAAGCCTTCTCCTCGGATACGGCGGAGGGTTGCTCGTTCTCCTCGCTTTCCCGCCGAACCGTGCCTTCGTCTGTCGCCATCGATACAGCAACGAGCGCACTACGAAAGGGAAAAAAATACAAAATCAGTGTTCTGTTCGCTTCTATTAGACAGATTCGTCCATTCACAGGTTCAAACAAAAACCCGTTTCATTTTACCTGCAGTGTAAGGACACAGAGGACCGCTCAGGTGTGCGAGGCGCACCGGCATAGAACGCGGATCCGCCAGTCGTGCTGAGCGAAGGCGGCAAAGATGACGTGACGCAGCCGAAGTCACTGCTGCCAGCGCCGTATCCGCTGTCGTCGCTCGATTTCTTGGAAAGGAACGCTAAGGGGCTCGATAAAAAACAGGACACCAGGGAGGCGAAGGATTTGGACGGAGATTGTGTGTACAGAGGACTGGAAGCACTGCCCCATTTTGGATAAACTTCCTTGCGGAGGCACAAGGGGGCGATCTCGCGCTCGATTTCGATACTGCACACGGTGTGCCTGCGAGCACGCTTGAACGGAGAGGGTACATTTACGTTTAAATGAGGCGGAGAAGGAGGACAACAGAGGGTTTTGTCGCTGACGGGGGCTGAAGGGGCGTTGTTACCGTTCTGCAGCGAGGCGATGTCGGGGCAGGACAGGCTGCGCTTGAGCCGATTCGAGCCTGACGCCGGTCCTGGCTTCGGGTCGTCTCCAACGTCCTCTCCCATCTTCCTGCCCTTTGTACTTATTCCACAAGTCACGATAGAGTTCGCTTCCTTTTCTACGTCCACTCCTGACCCGACCTTCAGCGTCAGAGACATGGACATCCTCTGATCTCCAAACGCATCCACGGCTCTTTTAACTCTTCGCGTACTCGAGCTCTTTTTGCTAACTTCTGGCTTTTTTGCTGCCGGCGTTGCGGACGTCTCAGGTTCGCGCTTGGCTTGACGGATATAGTTCCTACGCACCGGTTTTGAATCTGAAGATCCGTTGCTGGACCTGAAATGCCCTGCCGGATTTTCCGCGACGTCCGATTTCCTCTCTTTATCGTTCTTACGCCGTCTTGTCGTTCGGGAACTAGCCCACGTCGAAGGAGGACCTTCTGGTGGTGTGGAATCGTTTGTAGTGCTCATGCCGACGAGATCAATCGAGGCACTTTCGGTGGTATCCAAGGTTACCAATGTACATCTCATGCCTTTTTCCCTTTTACTTCTGGATGCTCGCATCTCTCTCGCAGAGGAATCACAAGAGTTTAAGCCTGGCATTTGAACATCTCCAGTATTGCATGCGCTAAGGCACTCGTCCGAGACCTGAACTTTTCTCTGTTTACCAGTCTGAGCCAGCATCAGGTTCTCCAAAATCTTGGTCTGCAGGACCGTTGGAGATTCTTCCTCTTGGTCTGTCCCAATTGTGCCTTCTTTTTCAAGGCTTTTCGCCATTCCCGCTTGTTCACGTCTCTCGACTCCTCTTCCTTTCTTACTCTTTCTGATAGCCGGAGTTGGACGCCTCAACTTCTTGGGCTGATCTTGATCATCTGTGTGTCCTGTTTGCTTTAATAACTCATCCAGTGTCTTTCGTTCACACAAAACAATTAATTCCTGCACTGCTTTCCCAGACCCAGAAGCTTTCATAAGGCTCGTCCTGACAGAGCCCGTACCGTCTGCCAGATCTGCGCATTGGAGTAGATTTAATGATTCGCAGTTCTGTTTTTCTTCCCCGCTGCACTGGGGAACATTTGTACGCCTGGCCGCTTCCGTAATCCGATCAGTCGATCTTCTTGCGCTTGAAGACGCAAAAGACTCGCTGTCCTCTGGGATCGAGTCTTGTCGATGTTCTGAACCGTTCTGTGAAACCGTCACTTTATACTGCTCAGAATCGCTCGAACTGGTGTCGAAACTCAGTCTCTGGATGATTTTCAGTTTTGTCAAAGGAGTAATCTTCTCCTCTTTTATCGAAACCGCGTCGTCTACATCTTCCTGCCTCTCGTGAGTCACAGACGGAGCTTCGTCGTTCGACCCAGCCGGAAGCTCGATGGGTTTGAAAAGCCGCACGGGACTCATGACGATCTCCGTGAAGCTCGCCATCTTGGATTTGAACGACTGTAAAAGAGGGCCGATCACCCATCTCTTTGCTGGTGGGGGGCTTTCGGGATCTCTTTTCTCAGAATCCTGGGCTTTGGTCACATCACGTGGCCATAAAGATAGCGACGCCAAGTCCAACTTGCGTTTACAGGACCTTGTGGTTTTATCTCTGAAATCAAATAACAAAAATATCAAATATATAAGCTTGGCAGTTCTCCACACACCCGCACTTTCTTCAAAACCTTTTCTTCTCTTCTCTGTCCCGCTCCTCATCCTACCTCCCTCACTGCAGATGACTTTGCCACTTTCTTTTCCAACAAGGTTACATCAATCAGGAACCGGGTCCTCCTCCATGTAACTCCCAAGTGACTTCCTTCTCTCCCCTCTCAGAGACTGAGGTCTCTAAACTCCTCCTCCCTAGCCAACCCACAACCTGTCCTCTTGACCCTATCCCTTCTCACCTTCTTCAGTCCATCTCTCCCACACCATTACATCTTTAGCACATCCCTCTCTACTAACACATACCCTACCTCATTTAAACAGGCCCGGGTTACCCCATTGCTTAAAAAAAACATCACTTAACCCTTCTATAGTTGTCAACTACAGACCTGTTTCCCTCCTCCCTTTTCTTTCCATTTTTAATCAACTCTCCAATTTTCTCACACAGAACAACCTCCTGGCTTCAAGAGCAACCACTCCACGGAGACTGCTCTGCTTTCCGTCAATGAAGCCTTACGACTAGCAAGAGCAAGCTCTAGATCATCTGTCCTCATCCTTCTCGACCTCTCTGCTGCTTTCGACACTGTGAATCATCAGATGCTCCTGTCAACTTTCTCCAGCATGGGACGGAACGGTTCTGCGCTGGGTGGAATCCTATCTCTCGGACAGATCCTTCAAGGTATCATGGAGGGGAGGTATTTCTGAAACTCAGCAACTCATAACTGGCATTCCACAGGGGTC
>JAOUWY010000043.1:33822846-33835444 GCA_025728095.1 Prietella phreatophila | reverse complement strand
GTGTGTGTGTGTGTGTGTGTGTGTGTGTGTGTGTGTGTGTGTGTGTGTGTGTGTGTGTGTGTGTGTGTGAAAGGCCAATTTAATTAGTCAGGTGTTGAGTTACTCTGTCTTGTGCCGAACTGTCGCTGCGTCAGTAGCTCATGTTTGTAAATGAGGTGAGAGGAGAAAGGCGAGACGCCACTGGGAGTGATAATTGTTTCCGATGTTGATAGGGTGGTCAGGGGACAGCTGGGATACACACAGCCAGCCATCATAGTCCACCTTCTACACACATTCATCTCTATTGGGATTAGTGGGAGTGCAGAGAAATAGAATAGCAAGTAAAGCCAGAACCTGTGAGCATAATATTTTTTATGACCATGCCACCTGAGTTTAAGACACAAGCAATATCGCAAAATTTTATTCTTGCTTCTTTCTTGCCGTCGTGTCACCTCTCATCTCTTATATGAAATTTTCTTAGATTTGCTTAGAATTTTCCTTCCGTCAGAATATGCTCTTCATTTTTAATCCCTGCCTTCTCAGTTCATCTTCGTGCATTTTCTATTATGCAATCATCAGAACTTTCACCCTAACTTCCGGCCTGGTGAAAAGCTAAGATATTCGATTTATTCCGAATGCATGGATGCTCAAGAGAATGCCTTCTCATTTCAAAAGGGTCTCCTCTAGTTAGGGTCCAGTACCGTGTTACAGAGATCCAGTATTACTCTTGGGGTTATCTGCACCATTCTGTGGATGTGTATGGGGCACAATTGCAGCTTTTGTTTGTTTTGTTTGTTTGACTTCTTTTGGAGTGGATAAGAAACCCATTGGTTCAGGCCTTATGAGAGATCGTGGCATGGTAATGCATTGCAGCAGGAGATAAAGAGCCTTTTTGGTTCTGCCAAGCTTTGAGAGATCGGGTCCCACCCAACCCGCAATGACAATGGGCCTGTGTGGCCGTTTAAATGACCTATTCTCTGACTGTTGTGGTTCACTTGGAGCACACAATAGTCTCATTTAACATAATTTATTTTCAGAGGCCCTGCTTGTCACCAATCTGATCCTGTTTACCCCTTCCAGTATTGCCCCCACACCTGATATTTCAATTTTGAGAACTCCATAATCTATGGTCCCTGTTTGACCCGCATAGGAGAGAAGAAATGAAGCACACACGCTTCTCTGATGAATACTTTATTTCTTTTACAAGTGCAGTATACCACAAGCCTATAAAAATTGGAAAGAGAAAGAAATACCATGTTAAAAATCTAAATATTACATAAAACATAAACGTGGTCGGGTGCCATGCTTGGAGATGGATCCGGAGATTTGTAGGCTAGTGTTTTTTCCGTTTTTTTCCCCCACAAAGCGGACATATGGCTTCATCCAAATTTATTGGTTCAGCTCGAATACAAAATGTTCCCAGATCGCCAATGTAATCTTTGGCTTCCCAGCAAGATCCATCGCAGCAGCAGAACTTGAATTGAAATCGCAGAATTCGCTGGACTGGATTCTGCCGCGCTTAAACAAACCTGCACTAAACTAACAGTCAACACCATATAAAGTTTGATTATGGTCATGTAAGGTGCGTATTAACACAAAATCTCCCACTATATGATAGGCTATAAATAGAAATAGTGCAGCTGTTATTATGTTGTATATGAAATGTTGTACTTTGTTCTGCTTGAGTGCAAACTCAAGCAGAAACATTAACTACCACCGCAGTGGTGCGGTTGTCATGGCCACCCTCACAGCCCTAGCCTGCATAAATATTGGAACAGTCAGATATGGTTTTGTTTTTTGCTTTTGCTGTAGGGGTAAGATGATTATGTGCATGGTCTGGTGACTGTAATTACTGCTGATCTCTGCCCTGCCTCATGTTTCTCTTTCGTCTTTGTTTTTCTCTTATTGCCATTGTTCTCGTCTCTCTTCGTCATCATGTGTTGGCCTGGATGGATTTATTAAGATTCTCATCCACCCTGCATGCTTGCAAATTGGGCTGGTTTTTATGGACCAAACATATTAAGACAACAAAATAATTCGGGTTATTCTAAAATAATACTGGCTTCTGAATTCAACACTCATTTCTCCAAGGTGCTGCCTCATCCAAGTCTGGAGAAAAGTCTACTTTATGAGAATTTGAGAACAGCAGTGCTGCAGAAGCTTTCCGCATTTCAGTATACTGGCTCTAGAGGCGAGTGGTGGAAAGGTCAAATTTCTATTCCTCTGTACATCAGAGCAAGGAATCCTCAAGTTTTGCTGGTGCTAGGTTTCCAGGATGGGACATTGGGAAACATTTATTTGGAGGATATTTAGTAGTGTGTTCACTCACCATAGCCTTCAGTGTACTGAAATGTCTTCACAGGCCCCTTGACCTACCCTATTCCTCTTGGGTCAAGGAGCAGGCCATTTTCTGCATGTGTTTGAATAGAAGAATTTTCTTAACTGCTGGTTTCTCCCTTTCTTTATTTCTCTGTATTTCATACAAACACAAGTTTGCCGCTTGTATTGGTCACTTGTTTTTTTTCAATGAGACTCGGACTTTCAAAGCCCCCCCCCCCCCGCTTTATTCTTTTTAACACAATCCTTTTGAAGTTCTTGTTCAGATTTCCAAAAATTATATTCTGCAGGGTTTTGTTTATTTATTTTTATTTCTTCATTTATTTTTTCTTCCCCAGTTATTTGGCCACGTTCATCTTAATTACAACAGCAAAACAAAACTCTTATAAAAGACACAAATGTCCCAGAATAAGAAAGTAACCGGTGGTGGTGAAGGAAATCGAGCCGTGTCTTTAATTTCAAAAAAAATCTCTCATTTAAAAAGCATCATCAAATACATTTATTTAACTTAGATTTTCGGTTTTAGATTTAATTGCTTGCTTGCTTGTTTGTTTTTTGCTCGTTTCTGTCTGTTGTGTGTTGCTTTTCATCTTCCTCGGTGTTAATGCTTTATCTTATATTTTTCTTTATTCTGTCATTTAATGGGTTGTTTAAATTGTTCTTATTTCCCTTCTTTATGTTCTCCTCTTACCATTTTAATATTTCTCGATTTAAATGTCGTTATAGGATGTAATTCGCTTCATCTCTTTTATTTTTTGAAAGGTGCTGTATACAGTAGATAATGTCATCTTCCTTATTATTATTATTATTATTATTATTATTATTATTATTTACAGGTGATGACGAGAAATCCTGTCAGATAACAATCTCCTGTCTGTAAATTCCATTTAGAAAAATGTAAACGCGTGATGGATCTCTCTGTAATTTTTTGTAATCTGTTCTTCTTCTTGTGTGTTCATTCAGACCTTCCCAGGATATTCGATGACTGTCACCAAGCCCTGCAGATGATCTCCCGATACGTTCCGTCGTAAGTGATGATAAAACGATCCCAGAAGAAGATGGTTGTTGTTATTATAGAGCCGTCTGGTACGAGGCGTAGGTGGACCGTCTCGTAGACGTAATACGACACTTTGGGTGGTGTGATGGAACGGCGTTACTGTCGAACCTCTGTGCAGACCGACACCGTGCGTTATCCGCTCTGCGGTGGATTATCTGGCAACAATGCCGTTTTTCAGCACATCAGAATTAAACGAGACTCGTAACGTGAGGGAAGCTTGTTGAGATCTTTCGTGTTGATTCATTTTGCTAGTGTCGGTTTCTTTCTCTGTAGAACCAGCCGGTTCCTGATGCCGATCCTCAGCAGCAACTTCCCTTTCGTACAGAAATCATCCAGAACTCTGGTACGTCCTGGTTTTCTCTCTTACCAAAGCAGCAGCAGCACTGGGCCTCTCTTCACCAGGGTTCGATTTGAGCTTTAGGAAGGAGGAGGGAATTTAGTTTGAGTTTACTCGAAATTTACCTTTAACTGCTTTTGACTTTAGTTTGAGTTGAACCTACACTAAATTTGAGTTTACCTGCATTTGACCTGAGTTTAAGTTTATCCTACATTCGAATGTGTCTTAATTTAGATTTTATTCAAAAAACCTTACTTATCTAAATTTGACTTTAGTTTGAGTTTATTCTTAATTTGAATTAAACCGAATTTGACTTTAGTTTAAGTCTAACTGAATTCGACTTGTTTGAGTTTATTCTTAATTTGAATTAAACCGAATTTGACTTTAGTTTGAGTTTGTTCTTATTTTGAGTTTAACTGAATTTGACTTGTTTGAGTTTATTCTTAATTCGAGTTTAACCGAATTTGACTTTAGTTTGAGTTTAACAGAATTTGACTTTAGTTTGAGTTTATTCTTAATTCGAGTTTAACCGAATTTGACTTTAGTTTGAGTTTAACCGAATTTGACTTTAGTTTGAGTTTAACAGAAGTTGACTTTAGTTTGAGTTTAACTGAATTTGACTTTAGTTTGAGTTTATCCTACATTCGAATGCATCTTAATTTAGAGTTTATCAGAAAAAAACCCATTCTTGTCTAAATTTTAGAATGAGTTTATTCTAAATACGACTTTATTTAGGGTTCATATGGGCTTTTCTTGCCTAGCTAAATTGTTCGTGTGTGCCCGGGTGAGACTGCTGCCTTCCCCGTCATTTGATCCCACCGTTGTCCTCATCACGATAATACAACATACGAAACTTGGTTTTTTTTTTGCAGGAATGTTACGTTCATAACCTGCTTCGGATCACGGTTTATATTCCGGCTCTGAGACGGGACGTGCTGGAGCTCATCATCAGCAAGATGCTCACTCTAGATGTAGGACGCTAGTGTTCTCCTACTTTCAGTAACAAAATTGTCGTACGAGGGGGCGGAACCTGCCTTAAACACCCTTTTAGTGACTTTTCCCCTTCTATTTATTCAGAATGTATCTGCTGACTTTCTAATTTGAGCTTCTAAGTTTGAATTCGGAACAGTATTGGAACGCAGGTCGGGGTTAATATTTGAGTGTTAACTTGTCGTTTGGGCGTTGTAGGTGAGCGCCCCCCGCAGTGAGATCGAGGAGGTGGAGAGTTCGAGAGAGCAGAACCAAGGCGCAGGGGCTCAGGATGACTTCCTGTTCAACATGGTGAGCTTCTGTGCGACAAAGAACATCATTTCTAAAGTAGTAAACACAATATAGTACGTGCCATTAATACATTGGGGTATTAATATTCACACTCTCCATTCTTCTCTTTCTCTCCTGTCCAAGTGTCGCTACGTTTCTGTTTTCAGATGTTCCCTCTGACGTTTTCTTTTTTCCAAGCACGAACGTTCACACACTCTGTCTCTTAACCGTAAACACTTAACGGTGTTTCGTTACTTCTCTCTTTCTCGCTGATTCGTAATTCTTCGTTTTTGAAATTAGCGCTTGTTCTTTTTTTTTTGTTTATTTAATCCTTTTCGCATCCTTTTTTCCTCATCTGCATAGTTCACGCACATACCCCGAAGCTTTCTTTTCTGTTCGTAGGTTTGTTCGTTCTCGTTCTCTACTTTTCGTCCGGTCAGTGTTAACGCTTTCTCTAAGTGATGGTCCCATTCACTTTCCTCTCTGAGGATGAGGACGAGAGCTCGCCGCGTGACGACGGCCCGCTGATGTTGCACGCTGTCGCTGACCGACTGGACACGCTGATGTTGGTGCTGCTGACCTACCTGAAGGATGTGAGCCACGTTAATGGTGAGCGTTTATTCACGTCCAGCCTGGTCTGAATTCACTACCAGGAACTGGTTTTATTTGAAGTTGTCGATTTGTTTTTTAGCATCATGAAATTTCTCCCTAGTGCTCCTGTGTCGTAATTTCGTAGACTAGTTTACAGTAAATAAGGTCAAACTTTTATCGCTTCCTTCCTGTACAGGTGTGTTGGATGTCGAGAGGGTCAAAACTCTGTACAAAGATCTGGTGTGTGTGTTCGATAAGCTGGTGCTGCCCACGCACGCTTCCTGTCACGTGCAGTTCTGCGTGTTTTACCTGTGCAGCTTCCGCCTGGTGAGTGGCCCATGTTCTAGACACACACATACACACATGCGCGCGCACTCTTTTGTATATGTATACTGTATGTGTACGTCTGATGTTGTCAGGGTTTAGCTGAAGCCTTCCTGGATCACCTGTGGAAGGTGTTACAGAGCCCGTCTCAGCCCGCTGTCCTCCGCCAGGCCGCCGCTAGCTACATGGGCAGCTTCCTCGCCAGAGCCAAGTTCGTTCCCATAGCGTACGTATCCATGATAACTGTCTCTCGTCCCTCAGTCTGTTCCTCAGTGTGCTCTCTTTGCTTCAAATGCACATGCATGGGATACTGCCAGAAAGCTCCTTATATGGACTCAGACACGCCCACTTAGAGCCACTCTCGCATCCGCATAATCGTCCACGCCCATCTAGAGCTACTCTACTTTTTATATATACGCACAGACACGCCCATTTAAGGCTCCTGTACTTTTTATAAATGTGTGCACACACACCCACATAATCATCCACGCCCATTTAGAGCTATTCTTGTTTTTGTATATGGAGTCCGACACACCCGCGTAATCATCCACGCCCACTTAAGGCTACTCAAATTTTTATATATGCATTTAGACACACCCATGTAATCATCCACGCCCACTTAGAGCTGCTCTACATTTTATATATGTGCGTACACGCCCACATAATTGTCCACGCCCACTTGGGGCTGCTCTAATTTTTATATATGCATTTAGACACACCCACATAATTGTCCACGCCCACTTAAAGCTGCTCTAATTTTTATATATGCATTTAGACATGCCCTCATAATTGTCCACGCCCATTTAAGGCTGTTGTACTTTTTATATGTGTGCACACACACCCCCATAATCATCCACGCCCATTTAGAAGTACTCTTGTTTTTGTATATGGACTCAGACACACCCACGTAATCGTCCACGCCCTCTTAAAGCCGCTCTAATTTTTATATATGCACTCAGACACACTCACTTGGAACTGCTCTCATTGCTATATATGGACTCGGACACGGCCACAAAATTGTCCAAGCCCACTTAGACCTTTTCTGCTTTTTATATATGGTTTCAGACACGCCCACGTCATCATCCGCAGCCCCTTAGAGCTGCTTTAATTTTTTATATATGGACTCAAGACACTCCCACATTTCCACCTGAAAGACATGCCTTCTGTAGATCCCGTGTGCACACATTTTTAGATTAACTGACGGTGTGTGTGTATGTGCGCGCGTGCAGGACGGTGAGGGCGTGTCTGGACCTGCTGGTTCCTTGGCTTCATCTCTACATAGACAGCCAGGATTCGGGTTCTAAAGCGTTCTGCGACGTCTCTCTGCACGGGCCGTTCTACGCCTCCTGCCAGGCCGTGTTTTACACGCTCGTCTTCAGACACCGAGCCATCCTGGAGGGCAACATGAAGAAAAGTGCGTCACATCTTCCTCCTCATCTTTCTTCGTACACACTCAGTCGATGACATTACAGATTAGTTACTTCCATCACAAATATCGCTTTGAGCTCCATTATTCCAAACAACCCGTTTCCATCACGCCATCTCATTATCCATCTCTTTTATACCACAGCGCTGCTGAGTGCCGGGTTCTGAAGGGTCAGAGGCGGTGATTAATTGACAGTAGTGCAGCTGCAGTGTCACAGGTTCATATTAATGCAGTCATTATAAAATATATACACACACACACATTGCTATGGTATACGAGAAGACTTCACGATAAGCTGTTGTAGGAAAGTAATCACCTTTTGAGTGGTAAAGGTAACTCCGCTCTGCACCGGGACACGTCACGCCATCACAGTCTTGATTTATTTTAATTTGATACCAGGTCCTGAAGAAAATGTCCCTCCGGGTTTTCTCACACGCATTCGAAATTCACATTCAAACAGCCGTATGGAAACTCGTCCTTCTCTAAAACGATCCGTGATCGTGTTTTCATGAAGACGTGAGCATCCTAAACATCCTCTTTAAGCAGAAACTAATCATGCGTAAAGATTGTTTTCGCGTGGTGTTGGTTTTTTGTTGTTGTTTTGTCTCCCTCAGTTCTGACGTGTCTTGTGTGTGTAGGCTTGTCCTATTTGCAGAGTTTGAATCTGGAGCGGATCGTCATGAGTCAGCTGAACCCGCTGAAAGTGTGCTTGCCAGCCGTCACCAACATGTTCGCCGCCATCATGAGGTAAAGCACCGCACCAATCCTACGTGTGTTAGACGTTAGACTGTTCGAGTATAGCGAGTCATTTAATCGTAACATGCTACGTTTTGTGGCGTGGCCTGATTCCGAAGTATGTCACGCTTTATACTTCTACACGGCGTAGTGCGATTGGTCTTCCCGTGGCGTGCTCGTCCACTCTGTGCCGTCAAAAGGTTTTAATGCGTTCTAGTTTTTGTCTTCTGTAGTGTGTTCTCTCTCGATACCGATATCAATAAGCGCCTTTTGCTTTTTCCGTCCCCTACAGGAAATATCAGCTGGTGTTCTGCTACACGATCATCGAGCGGAACAACCGCCACATGCTGCCTGTAGTGAGGAGCTCAGTGGGCGGAGACTCCGTCTCCACTAGCAGCAATCCTCTGGACACGTTTTTCCCCTTTGACCCGTACTTACTAAAGAGGTCTGTGCTAAGAGTAATAAAGTCATAATACGTCCTAAGTGGTCTTTAAGTAATGAATGGAATGTTTTATTTCATAACGGGAGTGTAGCTGTTTCCGTAAATGATCACGTCAGAAGTAAAAGCCTTTAAGATGTGACGCGTGAGCGTGCCGTTACTGAACACGTGACGGACAACATCCAGGAGTCCATCATGTGGCGGCGTGATGGAGTCTAGAGGACGCACGCAAGTCCTCGATGGGTCGACGCTTGTGAACTGCACATTTGAGTGTTCTGTGCTGTTGTTTGTTCTCAGATCCGGACAGTGTTTCGAGTCAATCTATCAGGTGTGGGAAGAGCCGAGCGACTGCATGGCAGCTCCAAAGAAAGAAGTGAAAAAAGTAAATAGGTTTTATGTCAGTAGTAACATTTTCTGGCACGTTTAAGTGTTTAGCGCTCATCTAGAGGAGGGGTTCGGAACGTGTGAAGAATAACACGCGGCAGACTTTCTGGTTATGCGAAAATGCTCCGTTGTGGGATTCCTTACACATTACCCGACGACTGTCCTAGGAGAGAGTTCGTCTTAGGCGACCGACTGCATTTCGGTTCATACGGAAATTGGGCCTCGTTGTCAGTGTTTTCCCGAGCCGAAACGGAAAAAATAAAATATTACGTCTGATTTAGGAAAGTTACGGATACCTGTACCTGACACGGCTCGTTTGCGTTTAGCGCCGCCCACAGAACTCCATAAAAGGTCGCGTGCACGTTCAGCTCGGAACACGAAACGGATGATCACGGTAAAGGCTGAAAAACGGACGTGGAAGTTATTTAGACCCACTTCTATGTCAGTAAAAAGATAGGATAACGGTAATAGCGATAAACGAGCGCTGAATCTTCCGTCAGCTGAGGCGTGCGTTTACAGCTCCACGCAGACGGAACCGGCCCGTCCTCTGCTTATATTATACGGCGCCATTTCTTCTGTCGCAATCGAAGGATTCGGTTTAATTGTCCGCTTTTCACACGATGTTCTAAATTCTACTCTTAGTCCTGGACTTGGTGAACTAAAACGAGGACGTGTTTTTGATTGACACAAAAGGGCGTCTGCCAAAGGCCGCGAACGTATTAAAAATGTACAACTCGAGAGTATATTCCAGATGTAAAAGAAGCACAATGATTCATGCAGGCGGTGCGATCTGAAGTCGATCGAGTCGAGCTTTACGTAAGCTAGTCGTCTTGTGCGTAAACTTACACACATTTCTTGTGTGGAAACGCTCGTGCAGACGGTTTACGACTAAATCCGTGCGTATCCAGCTCGATAGACGAGGCTCGTTGTGTGCGTCTGCGCCAGTAAATTCTACTCAAGCCATCCATATAAGACGTAAGAACTACTTTTTACACTGTGTATAAAATGAGAAATGAGTGCGAAGTGAGAAAAACCTCAACTGCAAAAGTTTTTTGTATAAGTAGTGCTGTATTAACTGACTACCATCTAGCCTTTATTTATTCCCCTTATCTTACACTTTTTCTTTCCCAGAATTCCACAGAAGAAGAGGACGACTTCCTACATGGTGAAACTCCTCAGGCTGACATGGTGATTGGGTCGTACGAGTCGCACCTCCGCAGCCCCAGCAGTGTGGGCTCTCCTCCCATCGCCTTCCTCCAACGGCCCTTCTGATAACACATACACGTACATACATATATACATGTATAAAAACAGACTGATGGACTGAGGTGATCTGCTTTCTTCAGACCCCCATGAAGGGAACCACCTGTAGCGTCCTATTTTGCACACAATCTCACGATATTGCTCCTCCTTGAAAATTTGGGAGGAATTTCCATGCATTTTTATAACTTATTAAACCAGGGGTTCGATGATACGGGATTAAAGCAGTGGAAACGACGAGATTCGATATCGTTTTAGATTTAAAACAGCACACATCTTTTCGGAGTGCCTGATAGGGTGTTTGGGTGTTTTGTTTGTTTTTTTCAAATGCCTTTAAATGTATTATTATTTTCAGTGCTAGCAATAGCCAGCTGGCTAACTTGAGCTCATTGCTGGATTTCTGAGAGGATTTTGTACCGTCCGTGCCCTTAATGGGTAATGGTACTTAGCTGGTTACTAAGCGTTAATCTGATGCTCAGATGTTCAGCTCGCCCTTAAAATCCAACCTGGAAGGATTTCTGAGAGGACTTTTACATTCACGTTGATAAATGTTCTTAATATTCAAGAATACTAGAGCCCGATAGCTAACCGAAGCTAACCTGACAGGAATTCTGAAGTTACACTCGAATGTTTGCAATCCCGTAGCGTTAAACTGTGTAAGAAATCTTCACGTTGCACCGCTAAGATAGATTAGCTAGCTAGCATGATATGTTTTCTGAGAGGCTGTGTTCATGTGTTCATTCTTCATAATTTTTTAACAGCTAATTCTGTTTAATTATTTAACAGGATCTAACCTGATGGGATTTCTGAGAGAATGTATTCAAATCTTTACATTTTTATAATCTTCAGGACTCGTGAAAGCTAACATGGCTAACATGACCGAACCTGACAGGATTTCTCAATTTATATTCATAAATGTTATTAATCCCCACACCACTAGTACTGGTCAGCTAGTTCACATGAGCTAACCTACTCGGATTTCTGAATGGATTTAAAATCATTTATGAATGTTCCTAACATTCACTGTTTGCCATATTCAGTGTTCATCATTCAATTAAATTTGATTTGTATAGTGTTTTTCACGATGGTCATTGTCTCAAAGTAGCTTTATAGAAATGTATAAACACAGGATAGAGATTTTAAGTGTGTGAATTTATCCCTATTGTGCGAGCCGGTGGTGAGGGGGAAAACACCTTGAGAGGAACCAGACTCAGAAGGGAACCCGTCCTCGTCTGGGTAACGACGGATAGTGTGAGAGTAAAAGAAAGTTCATTATGGGTTTTATATGAAGTCTGTTGGAACTAGTGCACTGTTCCCTAACGGAGACCGAGTGCAAACCTGGTAATGGCAGTCCCAAGGCCATCGCAGCAACCACAGTGAGAATGTCCATGTGGAAGTGAGGTCCAAAACCTTCTCCATGGTACTTCAAGCGGTAACATCCTAATCAATCTCCAGGCTGTAGCCTCAAGTTGATGAGAGCTCCATCCAGAGATAGGGAGAGACTGATAATAAGACCCGAGCCAGGAGAGGACCGTTCCCTTAACGTCAACATTTTCTAGTCTATAAAGGAAAATAGTAAAATCAGTAGTATCAAAAGCTGCACTAAGGTCAAGTAACACAAGCAGCGAGACACAACCCTGATCAGAGGCCAGTAGTACGTCGTTTACTACTTTAACTAACGCTGTCTCTGTGCTATGATGAGGTCTAAATCCTGAATTATACATTTCATTAATGTTGTTCCTATGTATGTATGAGCATAGCTGCTGTGCTACAACCTTTTCTAAGATCTTGGAGCTGAAGGGGAGATTTGAAATTGGCCTATAGCTGGAAAGTTGACATCAGTCAAGGTCAGGTTTTTTAATCGGGTTTGATAACCGCTAGTTTAAATGATTTTGGTACATATCCAGTGCTAAGTGAAGAACTGATTATATTTAGAAGGGGGTTCAATTACTCCAGGAAACATCATCTTGATAGTTAGCCGGCTAAATTCATGAACTAATCTGACAGGATTTTCAGGTTATCATGAATTCTAATCATCCTCACCACTAGTGCTAGTCAGCAAACATGGGAGGATCATGTAGACACCGCTCGGATGCTCCATATCTGTATCTTTGTGCTTCTCCATCGTTCTTCAGGCTTAAAAATAAATAAATACTGTAATGACATAAGAAGATGCACAAAGATTTTGTCTATAGCACGTAGTGGTGTGTAGCTGAACTGTTAGTTACTAAAACTTTAAACTGACATTTGAGTCAAATGAGGCAAGTAGTTGATGACCAGTAGTTCTGGTCATCCTTGTGATATCCATCCATCTTCTACTGCTTATTCCTTCTTCAGGGTCACAGGGAACCTGGAGCCCATCCAAGGGAGCATGGGGCACAAGGCGGGGTACACCCTGGACAATCACATACACACTCACACACCCATTCATACACTACGGACACTTTAGACACGCCCATCAGCCTACCA
>JAOUWY010000043.1:33231134-33242371 GCA_025728095.1 Prietella phreatophila | reverse complement strand
GGATTTGAGCTCCATCCAGAGGCAGAAAGGATCTGGATCTCCAATATCTCCATAAATTCATGTGGGGCTCGGCAAAAGGAGAGATGGAGAAAAATGATTATTATGACTGAAGTAGTGAGATATAATCTAGTCAGGGTAAACAAATATATTTTTTAAGCCTAGACTTAAACACTGAGACTGTGTCTGAGTCCCGAACACTAATAGGAAGACTCTATAAGGGCTCTATAAGCGAAGGCTCTTCCCCCTGTGGTAGCCTTCACCATACTAGGTAATGTCAAATAGCCTGCACCTTTTGTCTGAGTAGGCGTGGCGGATCATATAAAACCAAAAGGTCGCTTAGATATTGTGGCACGAGTGCTTTATAGTATTCTCATTAAAAAGAGTTCTGTTGCTCTTTCCTGAATTATTACCAGGAAAAGTTGAATGCTGTCTGCCAGTGCTTTATGGGTAAGGCCTCAGATTTTAGTTTTCTGCCTGACCTGTCTTCTCAACAATTGTCTAACTTTACTCCTACAAACCCCTCTCCTACCAGTGGCTTAATACAGAAACCAGTTCTTCAACTTACCACCATGAGTCTGCTCATACAGTTCTCCTCTGCTTCTGCTTCTCTCCCTCTACCACTTAAAACTGCAGCAGTGACTCCAGTTCTTTAAAAACCTAACTTGGACCCTACTGTTCTTACTAATCTTCTCTATCACTATCTTACCGTTCATTTCCAAAATACTAGGAAGTACTGTTGCTTCCCAGCTCTAATCTTTCCTTGCTCACAATAATCTCTTTCATCCCTTTCAATCTGTCTTTCGTGCTCTCCATAGTCCTGAAACTGCCCTCGTAAGGGTTGTCAATGACCTATTACTCTCTAGTGATGGTTCTCTTTCTATTCTTCTATTACACCATCTTAGTTCCACTTTTGATACCGTCTGTCATGACTTTACTTCTCCCCTGCCTCTCGGATATTGGTGTCACGAGTGCTGCACTTTCCTGGCTTACTTCTTATCTCATGGATAGACAGTTCTCCATTTCTATGCAGGACTATCAGTCACCTACTGTATCTCTGAAATTAGGTGTCCCTCAGGGATCGGTTCTTGGACCTCTACTATTTATTATTTATATACTGTCTTTTCTTGGGTCGACTTATTCACCACCACGGTTTCAGTTACCACTGTTATGTTGATGACATTCAAATCTATACAGCTTGTAGATCTGCTCCCACTCTCCAGACCCACCCACTATCAGCATGTGCAAGTGAAATAAAAGGATGGCTTAATTCCAACGTTTTAAATCCGAGCATGGACATATCTGAGATCGTTATAATTGGAACACCAACGCTTACTAAAAATATCCTATATGACCTTACTTGTGACATTTATAATATAGTATTCTCATTAAAACCATCTAGTACTGTAAAATATTAGGCATCATCTTTGATCCCTCTCTCACATTTGAAGCTCATATAAACTCTGTTTCTAAAATAAAATCGGATTCTTTCACCTTCATCGCATTGCTTGTCGCCATAACTTCATTGGCCTCAAAGACTTTGAAACACTGGTTCATCCATTTATATATAATTTTATTGATATGCTGCAATATATTCAGAACTCTGCCACAAGACTTCTTCCAGTACTTGCTTCTTAAAATGCATTAATGGAAACATAGCTACTGACAGTATGGTGTGATTGGTTCAGAGTTATTGTTACCACACCAGAATCTAGTCCCTCACCAGCCGTTCTTTCTTCTATCCCTTAAAGTGATTAAGCCAATAAAACAAAAACATAGCTTGTCGTGTTTTGAAGAAGCTGCAATACGTAAACTGTCCTGAAGACTTTCCATGCGCCTGTAGAGTTTATATTAAAGGAATGATAATGAGCCCATGAAGCAGCCAGAACTACTTTCAAAGTTGTTGTACTATAAAACGAATCAGCCAATCAGAGTACAGAATCTAACAGTGCTGTGGTATAAGATACGAAAACCAACCAATCTGTACTCTGTTATCTCAAGATTTAACGTGTGAAGGAAAGGGCACACGTGTCTAACAGCTCGGTAGGTTATCGGACTAGGCTGCTATGGTGCTAAGTTTCATCGCAAGAGTAAATCTAACATCAGAACACTTGCCTACTGTACTCATACCTAAATCAAACACCCATTTCAGTCCCAGCCATATGGTCCAGGAGTGTCTGGATAAAAATGTCCGAGTGATGCATGCGTGGTCTCTTTTCCACCGGTTTTTTGTTACGAGATAAAAATAAAAGAGTGATGCTAGAGCCTTACGTCATGTTACCACGTGCACTGACAACAGTGAGAGACAGATGGTGCAAATTAATAACAGGAAAAAAAAACCATCATTGGGTGGTGTGTTGGGGCCGGTAAGGGGGGTACCAACTCATCTAAAACAAGTATATCTACAGATCAAAATGAAAGGAGTCACAGAGAAAGGGCTGATGGTTATTAGTGCTGGGCCTGTGCTGCACAAAAGGCGCCTTGCTGCGCTCTCATGAGTGAACAGCTTTGCTAAGCTCAAACACGAGGCTAATTAAAGTTTTCAGGTCTCTGTTTGACCTCCAGCAGTTGGTCGATCTCAATATCTCTCTTTCTCCGTTAGCTTAAAATCAACTTGGTGGGTGAAGGTAAACTTGAACTAACGGCACACCTCTCAAACTTTTGACTAAATATATTTTGAGAAAACTGTTCAGGGATATATGACATGATCTGGTTGTGGTACGTGGTCGGAGCATAAACACCATCCAGACTGATAACTTTCCGATAATGTTTTGGTCATTAGTGGATAAAACAGCCAAATAAACATTTCTCAGATTATTATCAAAGCAGAAAAGTTAAAGATGTAGTTTATGGTAATGGTAAGCGTCTGCCTGTAGCACATACAGAAACTCAAACATGGAGGTGCACATCCCCCCCCGTTGTCTATGATATCCGGGAGCAAAAATAATATGAGCTGCACTGAGTTACAGGATCAGTCACAGCTGACTGATTTCAAATTGGTGGGAATTTTCAAACGCACTCATTACACAATGTTTTAGATACATTCTACATAATGACACCTAAAACTAGTACAGCCAAAGACTAATAGATTTTTAAGAATAATATATTCCTGTGAAATACTGTAAAAATATTAAGAGGGTAGATTTTACCCATTAAAACTGGAGTGATTTAACCCATTAAAACTGCCATGACGGCAGTGAAGATAGGACGGATGCAATCACAGTATGAACAGTTCTATTGAGAGACACACATGCAGATAAATCCCAAAACGTGATCCATAAATGTACTCCATAAACATGCGAGAGGTCAGGCGATCGGCAAACAGGCATACACAGGGCAAGGCAGAGATCAAGGTCGTGGTTCAGAAAACGGGGTCGAGATACTAAACATGAAACAATAACCATGAACACGAGGTAGGGACTGGTAGTGATGAAACTATTAACTAAACTAACTAACCTAGACATGAACTATGACTAAGACTATGATTAGCCAACATACAACTAAGAACTGACTCTAACGTACAAACTTATCTAATAAACCGTGTTGTGTGCTGGGAGGAGCGTGGTATATAAAACCTTTCTCACAAAATATGACACAGATAAAAGCCTTTTTATTGTGTCAGGAAAAAAAAACTGGTCGAGTTACCAGGTGAGAATATAATCAGCCTCTCTAGGCAGATGTGGTGAAAATGGACAGGCTGGATAAGTATAAATATAGACCAACTGGAGTGGTCCCTTTGGAAAGGCCTTTGACAGGCATTTGAGTTAAATAGTGGTGCAGTTCAGAAATCCAAGCTTTATTGCACTGGTATGCTGGGAGCAGGAGAGGCCTTGGAGGATCCGTAGCATTATTCGAGCTAGGAGAACAAAATCACAGCTCAGAGAGAGAAATGGAGAGACGGGGAGTGAAGATAGAAAGCTTAGAACCGGGGAAAAAAAGAGAGCACACTGCATCGCTAGAGCTAGTTCAAAAATGAAGTAAATGCAGGGAGGAAGATCAAGAGGATGAACTGTTATAGAATGAGAATGACTTAAAGTGATTGAGAGAGGAAAAGAAATGAAGTTCCTCGGCTGCTTCTTGAGATCCCGTATTCTTTTTTGATTGCCGTTGTTTGAAAAGTCTGTTCATAACTGCACTGTAACTGCACATGATGGCAATGGAGGGGAAAAAAAAACATGTGGGAAATTCATGTGGCTTGTTCAAATGTCTTTGTCAAACTGATAGGCAGATTGGATTGTGGGTGTTTGGTTTCTAAGCCTTGGGGAGTAATGTGTGGCTGCTTGTTCTTCTCTCCTGCCAAAGGAGCCTGTGCAAGGCAGAAGCTGTGAGAAAGCATGGACATAGAACCAAACAAAAAAATGTTTTAATGATAAATGTTTTTTCATTCTCTCCAGTGGACACTGTTGGTAAAATTCTCATTTTTCTCCAATAACGAGATTATGTTCAGGGGTCTTTGGTTTGTTTACAATCTTTGTACACTAAGACTTCTTGTACCCAGAAACAAATATGTTTTCAGATTGAAAGTAGTTGGCATTTGGTTGGATATGCTGGCTATTACTGTTTTTCTCTCAGCAGAGTGTCTCAGCATAACCTGCATGACCATCAAAATAATCAATTCTTCAACAACAAAAAAAAAGCCATTTACCAAATTCACATGAGATCCTGCCTAATGTGACTGTGGTTTGAGACAAAAACAACCTCCCATCTCTGATTCTACAGTCAGAGGTGAGAATAAAAACCCTGCGCCTCACAACCTACGTCAGCAGTCCCTGCTTTAAGGGTGGAAGCTAGCTGTTTTGAAACTCAATGCTCCAACTAATACAGCCCCTCCCTCTAAAAGATCTGTTGCACCAGTCTAGAATAAACTCTATTTTAGCCAAGTTTGGAATGATGAAGATAGAATAAGCTTTTCTTTTATTTATTTATTTTTTAAATCAAACAGAGCGTAGAGAGCTACTGTAGAAAGCTCTGTCAAACATCACATATCTGCAAGGTTACAAATTATTTTAAACTTTTTATACACATTTTATGTTTATTATATTTTGTCCAACATATTCAAAGGAAGATCAACTTTGCAGCCAAGTGGATATTTTTCATGGCCTTGCTTGATGAAAATACACTGAGAGAGATAGACACTAATCACTTCCTTGTGCCTCGATCACGGTTGTCGTACTTCCTGTTTATGTCAGAATGCGTCTCTGATCAGCTGATGATGGTAAAACACATCACTTTGTCTGTCAAAGTTTTGATCTATGATTACTTCATGCACTCCCATTTATGATCTACCTTAAATGTGCGAATGATACTCAACATGTGTTTTAAGATTGGTACAACCCTCAACTTGCTACTGAAATATGCTACTGTCATATATGTATCGGTATTCTGATTTGAAACAGAAGTGGGCGTGGCCATTCTGGGGAATGAAATATGAACCTTTCCACTATGGAAAAGTTCATGGAACAATTATTATTTTTGTTTGTAACTGCCCACAGTATTTTCTAACGAAACAATTAGTTGGTTCTATTTCACAAAAATGTAAACAAACTAGTAGCCTCATTTAAACTGCAACCCTGACCAGGCAGCTACTAAGGATGAATGACCGATCCTTGAAAATGTATCATGCAGCAGCTCATGTTCACGTTAATGAACTTTGCCTTACTTAACTAACTGCTCACCTGCATTAGAGTAAAAACCTTCTTCTCAAGTACAAGTCTTTGCTGCACGTCTCTTATCTCAACCAGATGCCCTGTGAAACTTTAAAGGTAAGAAAAAAGAAATTACAGTTTGCCTTGTATTCATATCTGTATTTGTATCTGTTCATTCTGAATAATAGAGTTAGCAGAGATTTCTCAACTGGTTGAAAGTCCACATCCTTTATTTATTTATTTATTTTTTTTTTTACGTTACAAAGCCTGGAGACTCTCCTCTGAGCGGTTGTGGCACATAAATCTTGGCAAAATATTACTAGAAAAAAAGATCTGGCTTACAAATTGAATTGCTGACCCCACCTTTAAGACATGTGCCCCTGGGATGCTTTGTAACTCTTGGCCTCTTTAATCATTTAGGGTTTCCTTCCAAGCTTGCCCAGTGGTGGCATTTTTGTCTCCAGCATTGCTTGTTCTGTAGAAATATATTTGTCATGTATGACTAAGTTTACAGACGGATTGTTTAAAAAGTTCAAGTTTAAAAACCGAGGTCATAATTACACCCCGGGGTTCGGATTAAGAGGGCATCTTGATGCAAGACACAGCCTTCAGCCTCAATAAAGAAGACAACTTTTCAGCTTTTTAATCAACTTTGTGTTTGAAATGGTTCATTCCATAGTCATGCATCTCTTTGAATGAACCTCCTTCCTATAAATAAATGCAATAACTTAATATGAAGCAAGAAACGTGTTCAGAAGAGGCTGAAGTGAGAACTGAGAGAAGATTGGGACAAATAAGGTACCTGCAAGATGCCAACTTAATCATTCATTCATCTTCAGTAAGCTCTTAATCCTGGTCAGGCTTGTGGTAAATCCTGGGAGCCTATCCTGGGAGAGTGTGATCGGGGAATACACCATGGATGTGATGCAGTCCATCCCAGAGTACCATGCACACTCATTTCTGATTTAGTGGAGCCCAACCACTTAAAGGCATGTTTTTGGGGCGGTGGCTGAAACCAAAGAACTTAGAGGAAACCCATGAAAATATTATAAACTCCAAACAGAGGGTATTCTGAGCTCAGGATCGAACCAGGAACGCTGGATGTGTATTCAAACAATGCTACTCACCTAACCACAATGCAACATAATTTTAAAGAAAACATTATTTAAATGTGAACATCTGGAGAAGTTGTACTATGAACTTTAGGATCTGGAATAACACTGTTTCTAAAGGTTTCCAGCCTCCAATCCTAAAATAATATTCATAAATCCATTTTCCATACAACTTATCCTACACAGGGTCGTGGTTGAGCCTGGAGCCTATCCCAGGGAAATCGTGGCACAAGTTGGGGGACACCTTGGATGGGGTGCCAACCAAATGCAGTGCACAATCACACACACCGCGACAATTCTGAAAAGCCAATCAGCGTACAACCCACATCTTTGGACAAGAGGAGGAAACCACTGAAGCATGGGGAGAACATTCATACTCTGCACATGCAGGCTGAATGTAAGATTCAAACACAGAATTCCAGAGGTTTGAGGCAAACAGGCTAACCACTAAACCATTGTGCCCCTCTATTTTAGATGTGATTCGATTTTCAGATCTACCTTTTCTATGTAAAAGTTGCCAGGCTGCAAGTTTGTTTGTTTTTTCCCCTTCCCTTATTTTCACTCAGTGTAGACTGGGATGGTTGGTGGAAGGGTTGCACCAGATGACGCTCCTCTCCAGAGCGCCGCTGGTGATTGGCTAAGCCTTCCAATGCTGACAGGACGGCACATTCCCAGCAGATATCCAGGGTGCCAGTCTGTGCCCATTTGGCCTCTCTGGTGTCTAGGTCCTGGCCTGGGTGGCACCATTTATCCAGCCCGAGGCTGTGCCTGCAGACTCAGGACATCACCGGACAAAGTTGATGAGCGGAGGCAGATTATTTTCGGGGGGTGGGATGCGATGCTGTTAGCAAACAGCCAGTCTATGATGTGCCTTCAGGCTGATGCTTGATGGGTATCTAGAGAGAGTTTCGGTGGTGTGGTGTTCAATCCGTAATGCATTTATGGGTGGTGAGGTTTGCTATACTTGGCATGTATCATACAGGTGGGAGTTATTATGAAATGCCATTCGGTGACCAGAGAGATCATACATTTTTGATGTGGAAGTGAGGCTCAGCTCAGGGACAGGTTCGGCGTTGGCATGTTAATGTCAGAATGACATTTGGTAGCAGTTTCAGTTTACTTTGCTATGATGAGAGCTGGTAAGAGTAGTGAGGAGAACTCTTGACAGCCAGCTAGGTTGCTAGGTAACATGTTTGAGAGCTTCAGGAAATCCGTGTGAGTGAGTCTAGACCACTCCATTTGGAGAAAAAAGTAGAGAGAGAGAGAGAGAGATTTCAGTTGTATTTGTATATTCTACTAATATAGTGTATCTGTTAATGTAATGGAGAATTCTCTTTCTCGCTCTCTCTTTCGCTCGCCCTCTCTGGTGGGAAATAGCGTGTAATCTGGTTAACACGCTGTGTCCGATCTCTGAATGAGAAGCCCATTAGGCAGGCTGCCATTAGACGGATTACATGTGCTATTATCAGGCCGGAGAGTGACACCGCGCAGGCACAGACCCAATCACATGGCTTAGCTGTCACCACTGTTGCTAGAATTAATGTAGAAAAATGCAGAGCGTATTTCTGTTGTCAGATTAAATAAGTGCTAGCTGTGCTGAAGCACATTTTTACTCTGTAAGACAAATGCACTCACACCCTCACACACACACACACACACACACACACACACACACACAAACACAGACACACCAAGCCTTTAGTTCCACTGGCATTTGCTTCAATGTGAGACTCATGTGTATTCTCCCAATCCAAATCTCTGACCTTTTCCTAACTGATCGCCCTGACGATGAGCCAGGAATGAGTGGTGAAGTGATCCGGTGGCCTGTAGACCTCTACAGGCATTGTTGGAGTAACACTCTCTAAGTATTCCACACATCATAGTAATACGTCTCTGCACTATAGTGCTAATACTGTAATGCATTCATTCTTTATCCTGGGCAGCATCATGGTGACTCCGAGGTTTATCCCAAGATCTTGGAGTGTGAGATGGGAAAACATCCTATATGAGACGCCAGTTTAACACACACACACACACACACACACACACACACACACACACACACACACACACACACACACACTGTATTCAGTTACACCATGAAGTTTTGTTCATTTTTATAATGTAAGGAATGAAACACCAAAGCATTATAACGTCAAATATTTTCCTCAACAGGAAATCAACAATATAGTGATTCCAGCATGCCTTAAATTGTTTTAATGCTCTTACTATCGCACCAATTTCCCAGTTACTACCCATATTTATTTGACATCTTGAACTAGTTAATGTTGTGGAATGTCCTTGAAACAAATGTCATTTCCTCACCAGCCTCTCTCTCTCTCTCTCTAAGTTAATAAAACATGTTGGAATCGTGTGCGGAATCATGAAACTCAATAAGACTTTGTGTGCCAGAGTTTTTCCTTGAAGTGCTGTCACTGGAGACTCGGAAACACTGGAGTTGTTACTATAGATGTGATAACGTATCAAAAGAGCGTCTCTTTCGCCTTGTAATCGGAACTACAACAGAAACCGAAGCAACACCTTCTGACCAATCAGAATCGAGAATCTAACAGACCTCTGGCACAAGCCTTACAGCATCCTAGGGGCATTGCAGTCATGTGGGTAAGCAAATAAGTTTCTCTGAATCAATTTCTCTTGCATGCCTGTACAAAATGAATTGTGCCTCAGCAGTTTATCTCAAAGGTTAGCAGCAAACAGCAGTCAAAGAAAAAAAAAAGTTGAACACTGAGTGCTCAGGACACCATCTGATGTGTGATGGTAGCAATACATCTTGAGAAAACGGCGGTAGGAAAACTCAATGTGTGGGCGTCAAATACATTTTGACGCTCGTTGGAAGGGTCAGGAATAAATGAACCATTTGTAACCCAGGTGAAAGTTACCATCTTCCAAAATTAAAATAGATAAAAAAAAAAACAAAAGAAAAAGTTGTGTCGTAGACAGGGTAATTAGATATGCTTCATTAAATTAACATAATTGCTTTCTCTATAAGTGGTAAAAAAACATTTTTTTTGGATGCGGTACCTTTAAGAGGTGCGTGAGAGACTGTGCCTTCACGGGTATGAGAGCAGGAGAGACAGAGAGAGCGCAGGGCGGGTTCAAATTGCTTGCGAAAGATGGAGAAACTTCATAAATAGTCTGGTTCATTAACAAACTGATTATTGTATGCTGTGTGGAGTAGTACAAAACCGATTTTGGAACTTGTCAACGGATTTGGTCAGGTTTTCTTGTTGGTGTGGATTGGTTGCTATTATGTGAGCATAGTGAAGACTAACAAACTTAACTAGACAGACCCGAAAGAATAAAGATTGATAATAGAATGAAAAGAATAAAAGAACTAACGATATACCACGAAGGAGTCTTTAAACTAATTGAACCCATCCATCCATCCATCCATCTTCTACCGCTTATTTCTTCTTCAGGGTCGCGGGGAACCTGGAGCCTATCCCAGGGAGCATCGGGCACAAGGCGGGGTACACCCAGGACAGGGTGCCAGTCCATTGCATGGCACTAATTGAACCCAATTAGAGTTAATTAGATAATAATAATAATAATAATAATAATAATAATACATGAAAAAGTGTTTAGATTAGGTTTAGGTTTAATTTCATCCTTTTCCTATTTGGTTGCATTGATTTTTTTCGGGCCATGATGGCCCAAATGCGTCAGTCTCTTGTTCAAGACGGCAGGAGGGTGAAGAGTGTGTGAGGGGTTGCGTGGGGTCATACACAATGCTGGTGGCTTTGCGGATACAGAATGTCTGGGTATTATCAAATCGAAACAGAGGAATTGGACAAACACAAAACTGTCTTTGTCTGCCCATTGGGATTTTGGGAGTTCAACCGATTATTACCCATACTCCCAGAACATTCCAAAGGTTGATGGAGAAATGCATGGGTGACATGCATAAAAACCTCAAAGACATCCTTGTCTTTCTTGATGATTTTAGTGTGTTCTCAGAAACCCATGAACCCATTTACTCAAGCCACTCCAGCTCAACGTAGTGATGTGTCACTAAACCCACAGAGTGTTTTGCAGTGTCATTAAGACCCAGAACCAAGAAATCTCCTTATGCTCTGATATACCTCACATACTACTTTCAACTTTCCTGAGAAAGTAGGCATTTCACAGTGATCTTGCAGTGAAAGCTAAAAATGTCAAGCTTGTGACACGGACTGTCACGCAATTGGAACATGATGGAGCTACCAAAACAAAACCTCTCATTACCAACCTTAATGTTGGGATTTTTCTATCCTAAATTTGGATAGAATTTTGAACAGTTTGAGGAACACTACAATAAAAATGAAGGTGTTGACTCGGCCTCCAAAATCCCAAGATCTCAATCCGATCAAGCGTCTGTAGCATAGCATGCGCTGGACAAACAAGTCCGATCCATGGAGGCCCCACCTCACAACTTACAGGACTTAAAGGATCTGCTCCTAGTGACTTGGTGCCAGATACCACA
>JAOUWY010000043.1:32971444-32985759 GCA_025728095.1 Prietella phreatophila | reverse complement strand
TGATTGATTGATTGTTCAGAGGACGGACAGGCGATCACCGCGGACACCTCAGCGTGTAGTCGCAGGACCCCATCCAACATGGCGGCGCCCGACTTCTCGGCCGGGGAGTTTGAAAAGTGGCTGAATGAGCTGCTGGACTGTTTCGGGGCGGACCGGGAGGTTTACGGAGTTTACATTCTCGGTGTGCTGCAGGAGGAGGAGACCGACGAGGAGAAAAGCGACGCGCTGAACGGCATCCTGTCCGCCTTTGTGGTCGGTACACGCCGGGCATCACGCGCTCCGACTCGGGCTCAATCCCTAACTGCTTCCTGGCGCACATCTAGTGCACTACGTAGGGTGCTCACGCGCTCACTGCGCGCTCAACGTAGTGCACTAGTGTAGAACCGAGGGAGCGGTTTGAGACCGAGCCTGTCAGGAGAACGCCTGAAGATTTCTTCATTCGCTTCACTTGATGAAATGATTTCATTATGTTCGTTATTATATAAAAATGACTTTAAATGACGTGTAACTCCTGTGAAGGCTACGTTTCCAGGAAGGGGATGTGATATTTGAGTTGTCCTAAATAATGCCCTACTCCCTGATCCCTTCAAAACACCAGAGTGGATTCTGGGTATTCTCCATCTATCTGTCTGTCTGTCTGTCTGTCTGTCTTCTAAGGGACAATTTGGACACCAGCCTAGTGCTGCTGTTTTCATGAGTGCATGGATGTATAGATTTGCCCTGACTGTTGACAAGACTTGGGTTTAAACCAAGTGCCCTACACAGTGAACACGGCATGGTTTAGTAAACACGAACAGCTGAGAAGTTATATTTATCATGGCGACCTCAGCAACAGTGTTGGCAGCTGTTTTCAGGAGAAAGTGCCTACCCACTCTATGCTTAGGTCGCTAGAAGTCGGCAGGTGGCGTCATATCCTATTTCACCCAGTCAGTACGGAATAAAAACGTTCGAGGGGCGTGCCGTTATAGTAAAACAATCAAGAACTGGCTGATGTGATGAGACACAGGATGATTATTTTTATAACCGCACGTCTTGTGTCGCAGAAATTTGCCAACAGAGGCCAGTTGCATTCAACGTTGCAGCTTGTGAGAAACTGGGAAGTGCAACAACACTGGAAAGTCCTTCCGTAAATGTTAAATAGACATCCCCTTTTTGGAGCGGTTCAGTGATTTATACAAGTCCCTGTGCAAGTTGTTGCTATAGAAACAATAATGTACTGGATCAAGCATGTTAATATAAACTGCTGTCAGGTTTAAGATTGTTTTTGGTCCTGGCACTGCAGATTTAACTATTTACAAAAGAGTCAAAGCAGCTGTAGTCGATCGTGATGGAAAAGCGTTCGATTCTGTTCTCCTTTCAGGACGAGGACACGCTTGAGGAGGTTTGTCAGCAGATCCTGAAGCAGTGGACCGACTGCTGCTCTCGAGCCACGGCCGCCAGCAATCAGACGGAGGGTAAGCCGAAACGTTTCAAGCTTTAACTGATGAGTGATCCGGAGACGTTTTTTTTCCAGTAAAAATCGGTTCGTTGGTTTTGATGTTGGAGAAAACGCCTGGCCCGTCGGGTTCTTACGCTGAACCTGCGAAAAGGTTTATTTGTTTGTGTGCTGTTTGAGCCGAAGACCAGAGCTGCTCCAGAATGTTCCTATACTACCCTACTGCATAAATCAGTAGGTGAGATATACCCAGATGACCTGCTGGGATTCGGTAGCATGGAAACAGTGGACACTGCGCTATCCCATAAGGCAATGGGACTGGCGTGGAAGAGCCGTCAGAATCAAAAATGGCGGAAGGCAGCACGTCAGCTTTAAAAAAGAAATAATAATTTCAAATGTAAATGGTTTGTACTTATATAATGCTTTTTAACCTTAGCGGTTCTACAAAGAGCTGTTTCACACATGCGCAAGGCACTAGCTTGCCATCTGGATCAACTTGGGGTTCGGGGTCTTGGACGGCATGTGGAGGCACGTGGGCCTGGAATCAAACCGCCAACCTTACGATGAGTGGACAGCTATGTTGTTCCTTGTGCTAACATCATAAACACCTGAGTAAACTGTTAACTAGTTGAAGGTTTAAACAAGAAAAAACACGCAAGTTCTTTGCAGTTATGAGGACGTCATGGGTCACATGGCCACACCAATGTCCGGACTGTATTCATACTGATCAGTACGGTATCAATACGGTACGCGACTTTGGACGCACGGCAGGCATCGGATTTTTACCGGCCGTTTCAAATCCGTGTTTGAAACTCCATCTTGTTGATCCGTTTCTGGTATCCATTGAAGTAGATAAAAGCCCAGTCTTGTAAGACTAAAAATAACAGCCTGGGTGCACTGCCAAGCGTCTTTCCTATAGGCTACTGGTTCTTAAACTGGGAATCATGACCACACATGAGACTTTTACCAACTGTTCTTTATAACATACACTAACTATATGGCCAACATTATGTGGACTTCTGACATCAGCACCCGTATGTCGGCCTTCACCAGACTGTTGGGGTGGAGTGAGAAGAGTGAGGCTGGTGAGGGAGTGACAGTTTATCGCGTATATAACGTAACCGAGAGCAGGAACGAGCTTGCCTCTTGGAACGTTCCATATCGTTAAATCTAACTATAAACCACTACAATACGTGGCGGTTACATGGTACAATAGCGCGGGTTGTCCTCTAATCGTAGGGCTGGTGGTTCGATTCCCAGCCCACATGACTCCTTATGGGCAAGACGTTTGACCCCAAGTTTGTGCCTTGCAAGGCAACTCTGCTACCATTGGTGTGTGTGAATGCGAATCAGTATAAAGCGCTTTGTAGAACCGCAAAGGTTAAAAAAGCGCTATATAAGTGCAGACCATTTAATGTTTGCAAATCGCTGTGAAATAACACACTCCAGACCTTGCTGTTGTAAGGTAACGATACACTCCGGGGTGGTAGCGGCACTCCGTGTGCACGTTATGTTGCGTCACATCACCCCACCGTGTATTATTTCCATATAACGGCACAGTCTGGAGTGTGTCATTCCTTAAATATCGCAATCTGTAAATGTACATATCCGACGAAGGAATTGAACTCCAGTCAAGAGTTACCAAGAATTCAAACAGATGCAGCACATCTGCACAGTTTAAGCATCCTTCCGTTCACTGTAAACTTCTTCAGACTCGTTTCGTAAGCGTCTTTCTCAGGAATAGATCAACTTTAATGACTGCTCGTTTCCCGTAATGTAGCATGAACAGGTGGGACGGCGAAGAAACGGCGTGTTTGTTTGTATTCTCGTTCCACGCTGTTCTAGATTAGAGCGCTTACAAAGTGGAACTGTGGTGGTTTTTTTTTTTAAAAAAATAATAAATCAAATTTACGCTTTATGCTTCATCAACACCCCCACAAGTTGGGAGTGTAAAAAAGCAGGAGTACAGATGGAGCCTTATTTGGACAGATGGGAATTACACACACACAAAACACAAAGAAAAAAAAAATCTTGACATGTTGGTTAAAAAGGGATCTGGGAAATTATCTTGTGATCTGATTCTTTGGTCCTAATTCTCTTTGTCCTAGATGAGGTTCAGGCCATCGCCAGTCTGATTGAGAAACAGGCTCAGATCGTGGTCAGGCAGAAGGCAGTGTCCGAGGAGGCCAAGCAGAGGAAAGAGGCGCTGCTCGCGCAGTACGCGAACATCACGGACGAGGAAGAATATCCTTTAACTTGTGCTCAGTGGAAAGAGAAAATTGGATTGATGTCACTACAGTCAGAACGTGTGTAGTTTGAACTCGTGTCTCTTGCATTTTGACTCTTAACATTGACACTGAAGGGGAGGACGAGGAAGAGGTGGCAGGAGCTCTGGGAATCCCCAGCGACAAGTGTATCCTTTTCTCGCTCTCGCAATCTGATGAATCTCTCTCTCTCTATCTCTCTTTCGTTCTGTCTCTCTGACCATGCAGGACATGACTGATTCACTTCCCATCTGTTTAAAAGCCTAACATCAGTCGGCTTTTGAAGACCGCTGATCTCCGGGTTAGCCGTATTCGTGTTGCGTGGCGTTAACATCCTTTACTGCTGGTCTCAGCCCTGTTTAAGAACACCAACGTGGAGGAGGTGATGAGCAGGCGCCGGCAGCAGCGTGAGCAGGCCAAGGAGGACGCGCAGAAGAAGAAGGAGCAGGACAAGATGCAGCGTGAGAAGGACAAGCTCGCCAAGCAGGAGCGCAAAGACAGGGAGAAGAAGCGCACACAGAAGGGTGAGCGCAAGAGATAGACGAACATGATCACGGACTAAAATTCTGAAGACGAGAGACGCCTCTACGGACTCTGTTCTGGTGGAACTTTTGGGGCTTTTTTTTTTTTTTTAATAAACAGGGTTTCAGATCTTCCCAGCACCACTCATTAAGCCTGCTCACTGCACAAGACCATTTTGCCATCTATCAGAAATTGTATTAACGTTGTACAGGTGTGTTTGGGGAGAAACTTTTAAACACTGCTGCTCTGCTCAGACCATCTCCTATTGGTTGACACACAATTACGGCAGAATACAAGTTCTGTTAAACGTTTCAAATGGATTTGGCTTGTTTTGGGGTGGTTTTTTTTTGGGTTTGGATGCCAAAATGTCTTTCTGAACGTAGAGAAGCTTGAGAACCGCCGCTCTACCACAGCGTGTAATTATTAATCCTCCTGATTTCTCATGAATCTACTGCATCTGTCATGTGCGGATGATGATGATGATGATGACAACCTGGGATGATTAAAAAAAATGGGTATCCCTGCATTCTCAGCCTTTTTTTTTAATTATTATTTTGTTTTATAAAGTTTGATCTCTAAAGAGACATAGCTCTTAATTATCAGTTTCACGTTCTCTACTGGTAAAGTTGTCTGTCAGAACCAGACATGCGCTACAGATGCAGTCGATGCTTAGAATTCCTTTGAGACTTTTGTAATACACAAAGTGAGCATAGAGAATTCGTTGTTTTTTGGGTTGTTTTTTTTTATTTTTTTAACATATTGGGTTTTTTGGTTTTGTGGAAAAACAATTAGTCTTGGTTTATATTTTTGTTGTTGTTGTTTGTTTGTATTTTTACTTCTCCTTACATAATTCTGTCCTAAAGCTCATACACACGTGATTATATTAAATCTGTTCGGTGAGGGAAAGCTAACGTTAAAAACTAGCACACGGTGGTCTTTGGTTTCAGTTAACAAGCCTTTGTGAAATCACACAACACTTTGCTGGCCTTTTTTTTCATGTAGCAGGACAGAATTCACCAAAAAAAAAGCACATATAAAAATACAAGGCGACTTGGTTTTGTTGCTTAGTGCTCATGTATTTTTGTTATAACGTGTAATCTGTTGGATCTAGACGAGACAGACACAAGCGGTGCATCAAAGATATGTTGTGGTTTTTTTTAATTATTATTATTACCACATGACAGTCCAAACATGACCGCCTCCTACCGAGAACATCTTTTACGTATGAAATTTACTGAGATTTCGTTGCAATTCTAGACAAATAAAGGAAAACTCTACTGCTCTAAACATCCTGCTAATGAAAGCCCAAGGGTAGCTGTTGAACTTCAGTAAATGTGATATAATCTGAATTTTAACTAAAGTTTCCGTGTACAGTAGCCTGATGTTCGTTTGATCGCTCACTTGTTCCTACGTTCACGATTATTTCATTATTATCGTTACCATTATTGTTCCATTTAAAACCTCTCCAATTTACCCCACTGTGCGCTGTATTGCAAACGACCTACATTTTAATACCTTTGCAAATAACTATAAAACAGCCATTTTTAAGCTTCAGCTTGGGTTTCTGTTCTTTTATTGTTCTACAGTCTGTTCGTTAATAACGCAAAAAAAGAGGTCCAATGAAACGTTAATCGGAAACAAAAAAAAACCAAAAAACATTAAAATTGTCATTAGAACGACAGTCCCTGGCACATCATTATCCGTTCACACAGAGGTCATCGTTCTTCCCACCCAGGTCTTCGGGGGGGATTCGCTCTCTTTTTAACTTCAAATAAACAGAAATCTGATTCAACAAGATTGATAATACCGAAAGATGCTAGAGATGTTCTGTACTTATCTCGTTAGAACACTGCTTACTGAAAATAAATAAACTTTTAAAACAATTAACAGAAAGAATCTCAACGAGGGAATACGTTACAATTATGATTGTTTAAAACCTTACGCTACGAATTAACCATGTTGCAATAAATAGGTAAAATACAAGGACGGTGAAGTTATAAATAGAGCCGGAACGTACGGGTTACTCCCAGGATTTCTTTAAAGCACGCTAATCAAAGCGTCAGAGTGAAAACAATCTTGGATTAATTACTTTTAAAGCTGAACACACCGTGCATTTCGTTTCCAGCCGGAGTAACCGCTACTAAAATCTCAGGTCAAGAGGGTGATGATCTCGTTATTTTTCAAACTCGCTGACCTTTACATTCTTTTCCAATGATTGCTTACAACCCCCCCAAAAAACCCCAACCCAAAATGTCCCTGTTCTTTTGTTTTTTGGGTTTTGTCCCACACTAACTCTTCCGCTTCTCACTCCAGCTCTTCTGATCCATCTTTTCCCTCTCTGTACTTTTGAGCGTCTTAGAGACGTCATAGAGATATGCAGCGTCTCGAAATCCACCGCCTAAACGGCTCGGCGATGATCTCTCTGCAATATCATCCTTTGTAAAAATTGATCGTATTCATAGGGCCGTGTGTGTGTGTGAGATAGATATATATATATATATAGAGAGAGAGAGAGTTTGGGATTATTATTAAGACTGATAAATGTTACTGAACTGAGTATTCCATCTATTGCTCCGAACTGAGCCTACTGCACTCACTGCAGTCTAATAACTTACACAACAACATTCACTCACTTAACTGAGTGCCTCACTGAGCATTCCCTTCAGACTAGTGTACACATATACAGAGAGGAATGACTGCCTCGCAAACAGTCACAGCGCTATTTCAGGGGCAACCTGGTCAGAACTGTCATGCGCTAAAACTGAAGACATGTTCCCCTCTTCTCCATCCTTGGCGCTGGTGCTTTTTGTGGGCAGAGTCATCTGCAGAGCGCACCACAGAGCAGTGCAAGACGTCCTGGTGGTCCTGCTTAGGTCCTTCAGTGAGGAGGCCAAAAGCAGGATATCTGTAACGAGACAACAAAACACATTAGGAATAAATACATGGATATAAAGTGCTCTGTCACCACAACGGACTGTATGTGGTGATAATTCACACACAGCGCATAGGCGCGGTGGAGCACAGCCTATGGACATTACACTCACTTTTCTTATTTATCAGTTACACCTTTGGCGTATGTATTTGTATGTTTTTGAAATGAATCTGTATATCAGCAATACTTATAGGTAGCATTGACCTGCTAACCCTGAAGTACACCGTAAAATACATGAAAACGCATTTTTTATACGTATAACTGCACAAATACTGTACATACACCGCCGGTCAAAGGTTTGTGGACACTTGACTCAAATGTTTCTCACGGTCTTAAAAACCTTTTGATCTGAAGATAAGTGATTAAATGTGTGAAATCGGTCTCGTGGAAAAACGCGTTCGGGTCTTTCATTAGAAAATGAACGTTTTATTTACAAAAAATATATATAGTTTTAAACGGATGACTCTGAGAGAAATATTCCGAAAAGCACCGGATAAGAGTCCAGTGTAGGTGGGAACTCCTTTAATACTGTTTAAAAAGGATCTCGGTGAAACTACTCAAGAAATCGGGTGAGAAAACGCCAAGAATACATTTCTGGAAATTCCAGACGAAAAGGGCGTCGAAATTTGAAGACTATTATTCAATTATTTTGATTTATTTTTGATTTTTTTTTTTTTATCACAACGTAATTCCCATAGTTCCATTTGTGTTACTCCACAGTTTTTAGGACTTTATTATTATTATTATAAAATGTGTGGGGAAAAAATACAACTGAAGAATGAGTGTGTCTAAACTTTTGACCGGTAGTGTAGGTCATGTAGCGTAGTGTCACTATGCTGTTTGTAAATGTACATCAGAATGCACAGATGTTTATCAGCTTATTAGTTCTAAATGCACACAAGAAGCGCCAAAAAGCTCTGACCTTGTTTCTCAGACAGATGGGTTTCTATAAGATGGAGTTACCAGGTAAATATGTCTAACTACCTCTGTCATCTCTGAGTTTGGCCACGCCCGGTCTCTGCCTACTGCTGTTGAGGAACTCGTCCTTGCGGCGAGCCTGCGTGACGTATATGGCTTCTAGGTGCCTGTCCAGAGTCGAGCCGATATTAGCGTGGAGAGGAAAACTCCGCAAGCGCTCTATCGTCCCCAACAAACTCACCACCTGGAAACCACAAACATGCACACAAAAAACATGTTCTTCATTTCTGCATGATCAGCGTTAAGCCGGGAAAAATTCGGATTGTATACCATGAATCTACACAAAATAGTTCATAATAATGAAGTAGGGGAAGGAGTCAAAATCAAAATAAAAATTTTAAAGTATAAAAGTTGTGATTGAATAAATATTCGGCCTAGTTTTAAAAGCCAGGAAGTACACGCCCACAAGAGACGCGTCAAAATACCTGCAACACTTTTCGCCTTATGCATACACACAGTCTAGAGCACATCTCATTAGGTCTTGATGGTAGGATAATACATTAATTACCCTCTTTTTTTAAATCATTTTATACCGTTCAAAAAGTCCGGATACGTTTCATACTTTCCATCATTTGTAAATTATCTGTGTGCTGACCTTGGCTTGTTCTCGAAACTGGTCCATTATAAGCTTGTCCACTCTGGTGGGGTTGAGAGGCAGCTTGGGTACAGGGTTACTGTTCGTCACAGATATACACTTGCCTGGGAAGTTCTTTAGCAAGATGGCTTCTGCCTGTCAAGGAATAAGAAGGAAATACATACAGTAGACTTATTAAAAAGGTGTCTGAGAGAATTGTTTCATGACTTCTTCAAGGGTGAATCTCCTTGGGTGTCCTGGTAACCGACCGTAAACGTGGAAGCTTTGTGATAAATAAAACAAGTTGTTGGTTTACAGATTTACAAGATCTTTTAATACTGTGTGTGTGTGTTAAATACATTCACACATTATACTGACACACGTTTCCTGAAAACTATGTTTCATTTGCATGCACACGTTTTATAACATTTAAAAAACGCTACGCTTACCTTCTTTCTCTCTTTCTCCAAAATTCTCCACTGTTCATAGCACTCTTCCAGATAATAGTGCAGCTGGATCATAGGGCCACCGTGACTGTTGGTTTGGTTGGATGGCCTCAGGTTGGAGATTAACCCAGGAAAGGGTCCGTCTCGTCCAGCTCGGTTCGGACCCATCATCTCCTGCAGGTAAGGGTTTAGGGCGGGGATTTCAGCATCTGGCTGTAATTCATTCAGATCCACTACAGGCGCCGAGCCACCGTAGGTCAAAGGAGATTGGGAAGGGAACACGTGGCACGGGTTCTGTCCAGAAATTCCCATCTGGTACAAGCAAGGAAACATCTGGGATGGTGCAGGTTTGGCTCCATTTTGTCTGGCCTGACCTGCATACATACCGCCTACAATCCGATACGGGTTCTGCAGCAGAGCTTTGTTCTTGTCTGCCTCTTTGGGGAAGCCAGCTGGGGATTTAGACTTCACTCCAAAACACGGAGAGGGTTGCAAATCAGCTATAAAGCCTGTGGCCGATCTGCCCATCTCTGACTGTAGGTCAAATTCTCCTCTGTCTACAATGCCACCTAACTTCGCCAGGCCCTCCAGCCCCAAACCCGGGCGCGTGCAATCCACTCTCCCATCGCGCTGCCCAAAATCAGTGAGTATTCTAGGTTCGCTCCTCTGCATCTGTTGCTGGGACCGGACAGGAACAAACTCGGCCACAGACCGAGACATGAATTTAGATGTCCCTTGTGGATCAGCGCTCGTTTTGGGTGGAGTCTTGGTGTTACATTGGTACTGGTTTGATTGCCCATGCTGGTATTGACGGAGGCTGGTTTGGAGATTTCCTGCTTCTCTCTGGTTGACTTCTTTGCTTTGGTGAGTTGAAAAGTTGAAAGAGGGTGAGAAGGGTTTCGGAGGTTCAAAATAGTCTGCTGACTGCTGACCAAAATCAGCAAACTCCTTAGTCGTTATATTCCCAACCCAACTATCTCTAAGCTCCCTTGTGATTTCTCTCTTAAGACTTGCAATATGAGCTTCAAATGCTGACATTCTTTGGAGAGGTAGACCCTTCAAATCAACAATGTTTCCATCCTGAACTTTCATGGCATTGCACTCGGGTGATTCTCTATTATGCATGCCTTCCTGCTCCACCATAAAAAGAGCCTCCAGGTTGTTGGCCAGCTTGTTGGCATCCTGCATAGAGAACGTTCTGTTCTTTTCAATTTTGGGTCCATCAAAGCCAGCGAAATATTGATATGGGCTGAAGTAGGAATCGTTCATTTCGATTGGAAGGCAGCAATGGGCATCGAGGTTGTCAGAGATTTCATCATCGGCGCTGCAAAAGCTGCTGTCTTTGACAGATACGCTGTGCTCTGATTTACCTGGTTTGCTCTTGAAGAAGTTAGACCTCACGGCATGTGAGATATCAAGACCAGGAGGTGGTCTGGGTAAATTTAGAAAAGCTGGGGTGTAGGATTCAGATTTAGATTCTCCATTGCAAGTGGAAAAGTGCCAGGATGGGTCAGCAGCCTCGATGCCACTGAAACATGGTAACATGTCAGCACTTTGATCAGTCTCTCTTTCCACTGGACGAGTGTGGAGTTTGATGCCGAGCTCGGGACTGTACTGAATTCCAGAAGTAGTCTGCACCCTTGCCTCAGAACTACGACACTGCAAGCTGTTCTCCTTCTGGTACATCGGGGACCACCCAGTTGTAAGGCCAGTTGATATTCTACTGAGATAAGTGTTTTCATTAAACACAATTTTTTATTTTTTTAAATGCTATCAAAGCTAATCATAGCTTATCTGTACCATTACAACTTACAGCAGGGGTTCCCAAACTAGAGGTCACCAGACACCAGATTTGTTTGTTGTACTATTTTGAAATGTTACTTTAAGTTGCGTTCAAACAAGCCACATTTACCTGGCGAGTGTACATGCTCTTTTAGTTATTATAAGTTTAGTTATTACTTTAGTTCAGTAATATCGCTAAGTACGAGGGTTTCAGTCACCGGCATTTATATTAAAACATGGATTCTGTATCTGCAAAACTAACATTTTAAATCAAATACTGATAACTTACTGAATCAAATCGAATCAAAACCATATAAGTAAGAATCAAATCGCCAAATTGATCGCAATACCCAGCCCTACCCTGAACTATGGCAATAAATAACACTTAATAAACACTGATAATTATACGTTTACAGGACTTCTTCTAAAACTCAGACATATATACTAACTCTTGAGAGAAGTATGAGTCCATCGGATCAACCTCTTCCAAGATGGTGGACACTAATCCATAGAGATCGGCCTCGCTCCCACGGTCAATGTCGTCTTTAAGATTCCTGTCAAGGACATTGTGTAGCATGTTTTAGTAATCCACCACCGCTAAACTGCACAAGATGATGGCAATAAAATTGTTCGAAATCTGTGCGGTATTGGTTACGTTCGTGTACACGTACTTGCTGTACGTGTACATCACATTCTAAAGGCGTGTCCTGAATGACGTACTATACACTGTGCGCTCAGGTATTGTACTCTATCGTCTAGTGTATGAATTTTAGAAGGGTAGTATCGTCTCAAAATGGAACCCTAACGCTTTGTGTTCGTTTACCTATTCATGTCACTGTTACCTTTCATTTCCAACATGCAAATTTAAGCCTGCATCCGTGCCTGGAAGCCCCTCCCCTCTTGTGCAATGCATGAAGTGTATGAAGTGTCCGACGATGCACGCTTCGTTTTCTCGGTTCAATAAATGCACCACACAGGTATTTGAAGTGCGTGCGCGTCTTATTTTTCGAATTGCGATTTTGGGTGCACCTTTAGATTTTTGTCCAAAATATTGGACACCGCCCAATATCTCGTTTGGTGGCCATTTTGAATATGCCATCATTGTCATATTAAGTGATCTGAGACCGTCAATTTTATCTCACATCCTGGGGGGAGATGTCAGAGATCATCTGAATTCTTTGCGATTTGTAACGTTTCTGGGAGAGAGAAAAAAATACCTCATCATCATTTATATCATATGTCTCTGTGCATTTTTAGAAGCTGATACTTTTAGTCATGTGGCTACAGTTCACTGAGTGTTGATAGTATAGATCTGACTGGCTAAAGTTCACCCAAAAGAAACTTAAATAAAACTTTTCATGTGAAGTGGTTATAGCTGCTATATTAAGACCAATCGTTGTTACACACCAATATAAAATATACCTAAATATATCTAGAATGTTTTTGTATTTCCATAAATAATATAGAAAAATGTAACATTGTGCCAGAGAATTGTATTTGCGTTAAAAGAAATGTTTAAAAGAATGTAGTTTGACCTGTTTTTGGGGGTGCCTTGAGCACGATTCATCGGTTCATACAGTTCGTCCTGCATTGCCCAGGAATGGTAGGGTAGAGGCGGTTGCTCATAGAAGGAGAACTCTGGGGTAAAAGTCTCAGACAGTCTTCCACTTTCTTCACTGTAATCATTCTGTTTTTAGCAAAAACGTAATAAGTTAGGGGAATGCAAGCACTGGTCGTTATCAAGTTAAAGCGAATATACTGTGTACGTAAACTTATTAGCAAAGAATAATAAAGTAGCGTGATTGTGGACAAAAATAAATAAAGTTTCTCACCTGAAACTTATACGTGGAGTAGCACGTGTCCGATCCTCCTCTATGAAACAAATCAAATGGCATCTTTGCTCCGTTTGCATCCACACTGATTTTACTTTTCGTGGCATTATTTACCTTGAAAAATACAAAAAATAATCTTACGAATTTTTTTTTTACAAGATGCCTTCACTTACCCTCATATACACTGTTTTGGTTTTGTCTATAAAAGGTCATGAGAGCACCTAGGCTGCCAGAACAACTTCATCCAGCTGGAGGATTTGGTCAAACAAGTACAAGTACCAGTAAAGCATTACAGTATAATAACGATTTAACGTCCACGACGGGTACAAACGGACACTTCTGAGATGTTACACAGCGTGCAGGTTAGCAGTGTGTGAACGATGCCCTGCAATAGACTGGTTTCCCATACAGTGTGTGTTCCTGCCTTGCGTCTGGTCTTACAGGGACAGGCTCCGAATCCACCACTGCCATGACCAGGATAAAGCAATTACTAAAAATGAATGAATGAATGGTGTTATTGTTATTTATTCCTAAAATGTCACCATCTACTATTACCTCATCTACTATCGGTAGACAGTGACAGACCCATTACATGGCAAAAAAATGTCATGCCATGGATTGGGGCAAACGTTCTGTCTATAGCAGACAAGATTTTACGTGATCCACATTAATCCGGATAAAATCTGAAAAAGGATATTTTTCTTCCCTACGTTTTGGCCTTCTGTCCACACTGAGACAGCGCTTCTGTCCGGCAAAGATGGAGCTTTTCAAAAACGCTTTCAAGTTTAAGTCATAGTGTGGACCGAGAAAGAGAAAACGGATATTCCAAAAAAAAAAAAAAAAACGATGGCGGAGTTATGTGACTCGAAACGAGCAAGACGATGGTGGACGATGTTACACTGCGGTCGATGTGCCGGCTCTCCGGTTCGATTGCGTCGTTAAAGATCGACGTCACTTCATTCAACCTTCACACTGCATCTCTTTTCGAAAAGGGTCAGAACGCTCATTCACAATTTGCTAAACGTAAATGAAGTAGAAGAAATTAAACGGCTGACGGAAATGACGCGAGCCAACGCTTTTTTACGCACGCACCGTACAGGGATGTGAAGCGTTTTCAGACGTTCCGGTATGGGCGAGCCAATTTTTGGAAAACGTTTGAAAATCAAGTGTAGACGGAGAGATTTTTTTTTAATTCCAGGGACGCACTAGATTTTAAAAAAAATTTTTATCTTAACCAATTTTAAAACCATGGGAGACCACAGACTTAAGGGTAAATGGTCTGCACTTATATTGCGCTTTTATCCAACGCACTTTACACTGTGTCTCATTCACCCATTCACACACACACTCACACACACTCACACCAATGGTAACAGAGCTGCTATGCAAGGCGCTAACGTGCCATTGGGAGCAACTTGGGGTTCAGTGTCTTGCCCAAGGACACTTCGGTATGTGGAGTCACAAGGGCTGGGTGTGTGTGTGTGTGTGTGTGTGTGTGTGTGTGTGTGTGTGTGTGTGTGTGTGTGTGTGTGTGTGATGTTTTTAGTGTG
>JAOUWY010000043.1:32734888-32747789 GCA_025728095.1 Prietella phreatophila | reverse complement strand
ATATATAAATATTATTTTAAAAAACACACACACACACACACACACACACACACACACACACACACACACACACAGAGGTAATATTCCATCACTATTACAAAACACAACATGCACACTGGAAGCATAATGACTGCGGACTAACTAACTAGCCTAATGTGCTATCCATCCATCATGTCCCAGTTCTGATCAGATCACTGAAAAACACGTCACTGCGTACGATATACGATACACGTAACTCATCCGTACACTTGTGAGGCAGTGGGCGGTCTTTGGGGCGGAGCCGGGAGTGCGCGTCAACCAGCTGCCAGCTGCCGAGGGTCTCCTCGCTGCCGTTTAGGGAACGACGTGACGGCACCAGCGTGAACAGGTTACCCTGGGGACGTCGTATCCGTGGAAACGTGCGCCGACCTTAGGTGAAACAAAGCAGAAATACACTTTAAATCACGTGAATAACTGTGACACCAGATGTTCTCGATTTTCGGCTCGACGTGTGCGTGTGTGTGTGTATACGTGTGTGTTCAGACACGACTCACCCTCACTGAGGTCTTTGTGATGCGGCGAGACCGGGTATCTCCGTGGGTACGTCCCTCCTTTAGCTATAATCTTATCATACACGTGATTCTCCCTGTCTGAGATGTTAAAACAAAAGACAAAAAAAAGCGTCGGCTTTCATTTGCTTACCGTGAAACCTTCGAGACAAGATGCGAACGACTTCTTATACTTATAATGGAATGACTTCTTCGGTTGGAGCGGCTCGGGTAGGAAGGTGGAAAGTGGAGCTAATTTCGGGGCCAGAAAATCGGAACTTCCCTTTAAAGGAAGCCGTGACGTATTTCTGTAGACAAACCTGCACAATCCTGCCTGTTATCCGGATAACTTCTGGCTCTGTGCATGCGGGACTTCCGAAGTGAGGGGCTGCGAGAGGAAAGGAAAAAGCAAACGGTAAATAATAATAACGACGACAACAGCAAAACAAACTTCAACCATCCCCCCCCGCCCCCCATTGCATGTTTCCTTCATTAAAACCCATAGAAACGTAACACGATGTAAACCCCACTGGTGTTTCTCCTCTGCCTGCGTGTATGCGTTTACAGCTGAGGCTCTGACCTTTCCGAGTTGCTGTCGAGTGACTGGCAGCTCCCGGATACGGAATTTTCCGCACTGCTCCAAGGATCCAGCACCTGCAGATAAAGCACATGTTTTTCATTTCAGGTTAAAAGAAGTCAAATCACCGCCTGACTGCTAGCTTTGATGTGTGCCTGTAGTCGTGCACGCTTGTCCTTCACACCTGAACTGATCATTTTGAAAAAGTCCACTCAGTTCAGTTCTTTACGTAACCCTGGAGTACGCCGAGGATGAATCTCATATACAAAGCAGCGGAGTATAAAAAAATAAAATAAAAGAGAAGAATTATAGATTTGAGTGATTCTGAAATGTGAGTGTGTGTACGATTGGACACTCACACACTGGTCGCTGGTCTCGGGTATAAACTCTCCCTCACTGTTAATGCTGGTGTAGGATCCCTGGCGAGCGATTCGCTGCTGCCGCTCCGGAACGTAACCGGGAGGCGGAGAGCTCCGCCCAGTGTTCTGAGAACCTGCGAGTGGGTGGGGCAAAAGTAGGAGACTTGTTACAGACCAACTTGCGTGTACAATTACCAGTCAAAAGGGTTTTTTTGTTGCTGTGGCCATAAATGCTTGATTTTACTGTGGCTTTTTTCAAAATTTTCACTGCAAAAGAGTTCTTTGTGGGTTTTTTTTTTTGGTCTTTCGTGGTGACGTTTGTTGGTAAATGAGAGCTTTTATCTGTGATCATGTTCGAATCGATTGGGCTTTGGCCCCACAATCTGCGGAAAATCTGCTGCAATTTTGAAAAGTTGCAAGCTCCTCCTCCTGAAATCCTGGTGGGCCTGAATTTCATAAAATCCTAACAGATTTAAATAAAACGTCTAATCCGTTAATGTCGTTTGTGCACAGAAACTTGTTTTTGCGTGCTCGATAGTCGGGTATCACACACAGAAAGAGCCAGAAAATTCCAACTCTTGATGGAATTTGTGTGTCAGGAAGTTTAAGCAGCAAAAATGCTGGAAAAAATGTACCTTGTTCACAAATACTGTACTGTAGGATGAGCTTTATGAGATATTTGAGACGTTTTATGAGGAGATATTCTAATGCTGAACACAAAGGAGCAGTTATTGCTGTTTGGTAGACATCATTAGTTAGTTAGCAGTGTAGCTATGGTTACAGGTAGGGATAAGTCAATACCGATACTGATTTCGGGAATCCATCGGATACCGTGCTCGTTTATTTGTAAAAAATAAAATAAAATAAATACATGCTCTGATGTGAAGATGTGACAGAAACATTGTGAGAACTGTGAATAAAACCCCCCAAAATAACAGTCAGTGACATCACCAACAACCTCCACAGGGTAGGGGTGAAAGTATCACAATCCACCATTCGAAGAAGACTTCGAGAGTAGAAATGGAGAGGCCGTACCACAAGATGCAAACCGCTCATCGGTAGTAAATCGGAAATCCAGATTGGAAAAGACAGAAATACAGAGATGAGCTACAACAGTTCTGGAACCAGGATTAACCTCAACCAAAGTGATGGATTCAAAACATACAAGCTCATCTGTGAAACATGGTGGAGGTAGCGTGTGTGGACTGCGTAAGTGCATGGACTGTGTAAGTTTGTGTACTGCGAAAGTGCATGAACAACAAAGTGAGTGAATATCTCAGTACGTGGACTGCGAAAGTTTGTGGCCTGCGTAAGTTCGTGAACAAAAAAGTGAGTGAATATCTAAGTACGTGGACTACGAAGGTTTGTGGACTGCGTAAGTTCGTGAACAAAAAAGTGAGTGAATAAGTACGTGGACTGCGAAAGTTTGTGGCCTGCGTAAGTTCGTGAACAAAAAAGTGAGTGAATAACTAAGCACGTGGACTGCGAAAGTTTGTGGACTGCATAAGTTCGTGAACAAAAAAGTGAGTGAATAAGTACGTGGACTGCGAAAGTTTGTGGACTGCGAAAGTTCGTGAACAAAAAAGTGAGTGAATATCTAAGTACGTGGACTACGAAGGTTTGTGGACTGCGTAAGTTCGTGAACAAAAAAGTGAGTGAATAAGTACGTGGACTGCGAAAGTTTGTGGACTGCGTAAGTTCGTGAACAAAAAAGTGAGTGAATATCTAAGCACGTGGACTGTGAAAGTTTGTGGCCTGCGTAAGTTCGTGAACAAAAAAAGTGAGTGAATATCTAAGCACGTGGACTGCGAAAGTTTGTGGCCTGCGTAAGTTCGTGAACAAAAAAAGTGAGTGAATATCTAAGTATGTGGACTGTGAAAGTTTGTGGACTACGTAAGTTCGTGAACAAAAAAGTGAGTGAATATCTAATTACGTGGACTGCGACAGTGCGTACGTTTTTGGCATGGAACTCTTTAAATATGGAAAACCTAAATTGAGCCAAATAAAATGTTCTGTGAAATCCCTGACTGATTAACAATACTAAGTAGGTTACTCAATTCAGTATCAGTATTAGCATCAGTACCCATGAGTACATGTGTTTGGACTTCTACTTGGTCTGAAAAAAAAGAAAAAAATAAACGTTATTGAATCCTTACGTCCCTGGTGAGAATTTATTTCATGTGAGCCTCTGTTTTTCACATCGCCCCGCCGACCCTTTCTTGACACAAAAGGCACTTTGTACGAACACTGCTGCCTTAGTGTATCCACCTTGAAGGCCACGTTTAAATCCTAGCCAAATAGCATGATGCAATAATCCTGCGTTTAGTGTAAGAGCTGTCTACATCAGCGTGAAAATACCCTCTCTGTGCGAGAAATCCAATGAGATGGGCTCAGACTGTAACTAAGACTGCCAGAGTCTCTGAATCACTAGACTGAAGGCAGACATAAACAAACTCGTCCAGATGCAAAAGCTCGAAAGAGTCCTACTTCTCCGCACGCCTCACAAGCTGTAAGAATCCCCCCCTCCCTTTCTTCACAAGCACACACACAACCGGAGCCACTGGCTCGGTCGGCTAATAGTGTCTCACAATCTGATTGGCCGGATGCCAGCGGGCCATTGTGCAGCAGCTAGTGATGGTGAACAGGAAAAGGATGAGGGCCCACTGCTCACGAAGGAAGTCAAAGAAACAACAGACAGAAAGCAAGCGAGAGAGGGGGATGGGGGGGTAGAAAAAGAGATACTGAGAAAGAGAATGAAAGAAACAGGAAAAAAAACAAAGAAGGGTACGATACTAAAGAGAATAGGTCCATACATGAGAGAGAGAGAGAGAGAGAGAGAGAGAGAGAGAGAGAGAGCGAGAGAGCCGTGACACAACATCCGAGAGTAATGCAAGCCAGCTCGAGCATATTCCTGTTCCCCTAATTCCTCGTTAGTCTTTCCTCTTTATGGTGAGCTGTCCGAGCACGTGAGTCCTACTGTAAACACGAGCCGGTTCACTTCGTGCACATGCATCATTAGTATTGAAAACACAAATATTCAGCATGACGGTTCACTGTTTCGGGACGCGAGGTTTTAACTGCACTTCATAACTGTAACTCCTAGAAACCCCGCTTATTCCCCATTGAAGAAGACCTGAGAAAGATGTTGCTTGAAACGGAAACACGTGACGTATGTAATCAGCTGCTCAATACTCACTCGTTACTTTCATCAACCATTTTATCCCGGTCAGTTTGGAAGGCTGTTTCCGCCACAGAAAAAGCTTTTTATTTCTTTATTTCTCACAATTCTGACGGTTTTTTAATTTATTTTGTTTATTTCTCGCAATGTAGGGGTCCGCTTCACTATTTAGTGACTTACAAAGAATCCACTGAGAAAGAAACAACCGATCTCCACAGATAGGATATGTACTGTAAGAACAACACTCATCGACTAGTCAAGGCAAGGAAAACCAGACACTAGGTAACACTCGTTACCTCAAGTTAGTCACATTTCTGGTTACTGTCAGGTGTAAACTCGCAATTGTGAGGAAAATAAAGTCCGAATTGCGCGATATTAAATTTGCGAGAAATAAAAAAGTCCAAATTGCGAGATGTTAATTCGTAATCGCGAGATATAAAGTCGCAATTGTGAAAAATAAAGTGCCTATGCTGAGATATAAAGTCACAATGACCTTTTTTATAGCTCGGTGTACCAAACACTAACTAACAATGATACCTGCCTTTACTTTTAATGGCAGAAATGAGCTATTTAAGATATTTATGTGAAATGTAATAGTACATATCTAGCGATCTATCTATCGGTATCTTATCTGTCTATCTATCTATTTATCTATAGATAAATATACAGAAAGACAGATAGGTAGATATAGATATATAACAGATTCTTAACACTTGCTATTGTATTCCCCTTATTTTATTGTATTGTTTAAGTTTGCATTGTTCTGAATGGAGATATGGTTTAGAGATATGGAATGCATCACACTGTATATGCTGCGTGTTTGCTCAATGTCTTCAAACTAATTTGCCCGTGTACCACGCACATGCCACGTCTCTCATTCTGTTATCACACTGTGTGTGTGTGTGTGTGTGTGTGTGTGTGTGTGCTCACTGGTGGATGGGTGGCGTCCCCTGGGCTCAGAGGACTGATAAGCCGTGCTCACATCCACCATGGACTGCGAGGATTTGATTCGTACTTGCTTGCCCCCGGAGTGATGAGTCATGGTTGAGACCTGTATGAAACACAGCACTCGTTACCAGGCTTGTGGAGTAACGGAGTACATGTGACGGCGTTACGTAATCGGGATACAGAAAACTGGTAGCTGTTATCCGCTACATTTACGTCACAAAACAAAGTGATCAGATTACAGGTGCAGTCAGTAAAAAATGGGGATACTCTCAGGATTACAATCTCTTTCATTTGAAACCAAAGAAATGAATCTTTTGAGAGAACACAGATGAGATGACAATATACACAGCTGATAGATTATAGCTCTGGGTCTCGCTTGCCAGTCCTGACTCACGTGAGCAACCTCCTGGTGCACGTGCGAATTAATTTTGCGCAAAGTTCATTTGGTAGAAATGAATACAAATTGTACTCTGAAACTCTTTTGTGACCATACGTCCCCTATTTCAGACCTAAATTTGAGAAAACGTCCGGGATTCGGCTTTAAGCTCATTATGATGTGCTTATGGTCTAATGATGCATCATGTGTGTGCATATGCACATTGCTTTAACCCCTCTCTGTAAGTCCCGCCTTCTCACACACCGATTGGTCGTTTATAAAAGACATGCAGCAGCTATTGGCCAAATTCCTGCTTCTCAACTGTTAGCCTTCTCTCAGCGAAAGCGTGGAGGTGACGCACTGTTGTGTACGGAGTCAACATAACAGCAAATGAAGCTGTGCTGAGTCGAAACAACGCCCACGACCATATAAGGTCATATTTAATTTCATGTTATCACATTGCTTCGTATTTCCTGGTCATTTAAATGTGTAAATGACGGCAGAAAGTTCAGATTTCATTTTATTCCATGGACATTCAAAAACACGTAGGAAAAATGTGGGTGGAGTCAAACCAATTTTATATATATTTATTTATTTGATGCAAATAGTGTGTCTTCATAGTAATACTGTTTTGAATACTGTCAAAAAAACCCAAATCCAAACATTCACATGCTTGTATGCTCTAAATAAAAGTATTTTAGATCATATTGCTTTTGTCTTGACTTTATTTACATATCTGACCTTGAAGTAACCCGAAAATAATCACATTACATTACTGATGACATTTTCCATCCATCCATCTTCTACCGCTTATTCCTTCTTCAGGGTTGCAGGGAACCTGGAGCCTATCCCAGGGAGCATGGGGCACAAGGTGTTGTACACCCTGGACAGGGTGCCAGTCCATCGCAGTAGTCTTATATTTGGTTCATGGTAATCTTATAATAGGAAATAAACAAATTTAACTACATTCAAGATGCAGTAGATTAAATTGCTAGTATGTAATATTTGCAGGGCATATGCACACTTGAAAGCTTTTCTTTAATATTTGTGTGTATGTATATTTATAGACCTATAGTGTATGATAATTCATTCTTGAATTAAAATGAGAACAGTACATTTTAATTATTGTTGCTGACATGCAGAGAGTTGAAGAGAACAGGTTCTCCACACCAGTCTTCTTCCACTGCACTTCCTGTCATTGACCTCAGAAGATGAGACTGTGCCTGTTTGCAATAAATATCTAATAATGAAAGAAGCATGCTGAATGAATAAATTGTGCAGTGGTTTTAATTCTGCATGTAAAAGTGTATTAACATCTCAATACTGTAGATGAATTTTATTCCTCGGTCATATATTTATCCATGAATTGAGTCAATTTTGGTTTCACTGTTCATTAGTTACTGCTAACACAATCAACTTTGAACTGAAATTATATTATACAGTTTAATCACTATATTTCATGACCTATGTTGCCTTTCCTGAATTCCATATATTTCAAATGCTTTTTAAATGCTTTAATAGTTAAAAGATTGGGCAGATGCAAACACAGCTAAAAACCCATTAACCTTTATTATAGGTTAAACATAGTGTTACTGTATACAAGAAGTTTCACAATTAAAACATTGTTACCCACAATTTTTACCATAAGTAAAAATACTTTTGAAATATCTGACACTTATAATGCAGCAGACTATCAGAATACATATCATACAGCTGAGTGCCGGATGCATGATGCCTTAAAACTCTGGGGGAAAAGTCCATAGCAATTAGTTAAAGGGCACATATTCTCATATGCCATGTTCATAGAGTTTAACATTTGAAAATGTAATATAATGATTCATATTACACTTAGTTTCATATGCAAATGACAGATTTTTTATACCCTTATTTGAGAATTAGGAGAATTAACAAATAGTTACACATGCCACCTTATTCCTTGTATTAGTGATATTAGCGTCCTTCCTTCTTTTTCGTAATAATGCAATCTTTTTCTCATAATAACTCAGTCTTTTTGTCGTAATAATGTGATATTTTAACGTAATAATGCCGAAGAAATATGGAGACTTCAATTTTGTTAGCAGCATGCTAGAGAGACAGCTGTGATGCATGATGTATATTTTCAAGTAAATTCAATTCAGTTTTATTTACATAGTGCTTTAAAAAATTTTATGTATCCCAGTTGTTGATCCTATACAACAATAGTGTGTATGCCACGTAGCAATGCAAAGTGCATATCACCATAGGAATTCTTGGGGAATGGTTTGTTGGTCCTGCCTTCACATGATTTGATTTCTGTGATGTTGGAACTGTGTTGTTTCAGATATACTGAAGGTAAATAAAACAGCATTGTTCTGCTCACTTGCACCCTAGCACCCAGTTGGAACACCCTAGCAACCATGTTAGATACCATATCAACCACAAATTATTACCCTAGGAGCCATTTGGGAAACCATAGCAATGGCATACTAACCACTTGGATTACCATAGTAACTCTCCAGCAGTGTGCTAAAAAACAGCTTTAATACCATAGCAACTACCTAGCAACACCCTGACAACCACATAAAAACACTGTAGCAAATGCCTGAAATCTCATAGCAACCATCTAGCATGACCTTAGCAACCACCTGGAATAAAATAGCAGTGGCTGTGGCAATTGCAGGTAATACCCTAGCAACCACCTTCAAGAACTTAGCAACATTCTTGAAACCAGTGAGAATAATATAGCAACCACATAGCAGCACCCTAGCAATTCCCAAAAATACCTTATCAGCACCCTAGCAATACTCTAACAACCATGTGAGATAACATAGCAACCATTTAGCAGCACCCTAGCAATCAATTCAATTACATTTTTATAGCACTTTTACCAATGGACATGATCACAAAAAAAAATTTCAACTTTACAGAAATATATACATTCTGGATATAAATGGTTTAATTTATAAATGCTTCCCATATGAGCAAGCCAGAGGCGACAGTGGTGAGGAAAACCTCCCTGAAATGATATGAGGAAGAACATTTGAGAGGAACCAGACTCAAAAGGGAACCCATGCTCATCTAGTTGAAAGCGGATAGTGCAATTATAAATAAATCCCTTCTATAACTATGCACTTATATAGTCAAAAAGTGCCATTGTGTAATCAGGAAATTCGCTATAGTTTTAACATGAAGTCTGTTCTGTTGAGGTTATGCACTGTTCACTGATGGAGACTTGAGTGCAAAACTGTTCATGGGAATTGCAGTTCTCAAGCTATCTTTGTGGTATCGGAGTGGTACTATCCTCAGTAATCTCATGCGTCTTTAGGCTGCCCATGTGGAGCCCATCCTCAGCAACAGCAAGTGATTCCAAGTGATGAGAACTCCAACCATCAGGATGGGGCGCAAAATGGGTCAGGACCACTTGTATCTCAGGAGTAGCATGTATAACGAGAGAGAGAGAGAAAAACACAGATTATTAAGTATTCTAATTGTCATGTAATGATTATGGCCAATGTACTTTCAAGCAAGGACTCCAGTATGACTAGCTATGACAGCATAACTAAAAGGGAGAGCCAGAAGGTAACACAGACATGAAGGTGCCCCGGGACATAAAGCAGGCAGCCACTCCACTATCAACAAACCTGAGTGAATGTGTGAGAGTGAGAAAGCATCCAAACATCCCAGTTCACCACAACATTCTTTGCCTGTGAGCCTCTAGATCTACTCCTTTACATAAGAAAAAAATATTTACAGAAGTCTTCACAATTCACATTCACAAATATGTTTTCAGCCTCGACTTAAACACTGAGACTGTGTTGGAGTCCTGAACACTAATTGGAAGGCTGTTCCATAACTGTGGTGCTTTGTACTAGAAAGCTCTGCCCCCTGCTGTAGTTTTCACTATTCGATATGCCATCAAATAGCCTGCATCTTTTGATCAAAATAGGTGTGGTCGTTTCCTTAACTCCAAAATTTTCTAGTCTATCAGGGAGAATAGTATGATCAGTGGTATCATAAGTTGCAAGGTCAAGCAACATGAGCAAGGAGACACAACCCTGATCAGAGGCCAGAAGTAAATCATTTACCACGTTAACCAGCGCTGTCTCTGTGCTATGAATCCGTACTCATACATTTCACGAATGTTATTCCTATGTGGATACGAGCATAGCTGCTGTGCTACAACCTTTTCTAGGGTAACCTGGAATGCCATAGAAACCACCTAGTAACAGCCTGTTGGAAAAGATTGAAATTGTGGCTATGTGTAGTAACAACACTCCAAAGTTTATCTATATGGAAAATAAGGGGAGTGTTTCACCGGTCTCATTCTTTTCAGAGGTCACATTGATTAAGCACAGAAATGTGGTTGGAGTCTGTTTCAAGTTTTTCTGCAGAATGCTTTATTAAACATTCTAAACTGAGATTGCACTTAATTACACAGTAACATTTAACCATGTTGCCTCACATTCAAAACTAGAGTAAACAAAACATGATGTGCCTATTAAGCTAGTTTGGGGAAAAACTACATGTGACCCTGTGATTACCATTATTAGGTACCTTGCTAGTGCTATTTCCCTCAAGTGCAACAAAAATTATTTTTATTGAACTTTGTATTTTAATGTACTGTTTCCAGTATCATTAAATAACTGCACCTAACCATTTTGTAAGGATTTCACTCTTAACTAACCTGTAATTCAGGAGAGAAACGATTAAGTACGGAGACGTGGTTGCAGTCTGTTACAAGTTCTCTGCAGTTATGCAAGAAAACCAGTACCGGCATTATGACCAGTGTTTGATGCGAGATTTGTGGTCTTGTGCTTCCATCTTCTGCTGCAAATGAAGCACAACGTACCCTCCTGCTTGACTAACTACAGTACCTCAAAAGTAAAATGTGTAATACAGTAAAGTGACTGAAATTTCCCTTTCTCAACAACAGCAAAGGTAACTAGTTCACTGATTCTACTTATTGTTTTATTCTTGTGGAAAAAAAAAACCCAGATTAATTATCAATGTGACCACACATATAGTCCCCTCTGAATGCATTATAACAGCAGGGCCAGTTCTTTGTTATTTTATATACATTGAAAACATTTGAGATCCAAAGATGAATATTAGACAATAGATCACAATTTCAGCTTTCATTTCCTGATATTTACATGGGCGGCTGTGGCGCAGGTGGTAGTGCGGGTTGTTCATTAATCGTAGAGTTGGCGTTTCGATTCCCGGCCCACATGCCGAAGTGTCCTTGGGCAAGACACTGAACCCTAAGTTGCTCCCGATGGCAAGCTAGCACCTTGCATGGCAGCTCTGCTACCGTTGCTGTGTGATTGAATGGGTGAATAAGACACAATGTAAAGCGCTATATAAGTGTGCCATCTCGCTGTGTTAAACAACTTGGAACATAGCACTTTTTATTTGAATAATTTTTCAAGTGATCAAAAAATATTGGTACACGTGACTGAGATGTGTTTCTTGTTGCCCAGGTGTGTCCAGTTAGATTTATTATTTAAACAATTAATAGCTCTGAAAGTCTACTCTTGGTTAGAGCCCTGTGTTTGTGTTCAGTGTATAGCAAAAAATTGGTATTGCCATTCCAGTACTTTTGGAGGGGATTGTAGGTCAATGAAATTCAGCACAATCATAGAAGATGAAATGACCCTGATTGCCTAATGGTGGCGTTATAATGCACCATTTTACTGTTTTAGCCCATATATCGAGCACTGTCAGGCCTAGAGACAAAGTTAATTTTTTCTCTGATTCCTTAGCTAATTCTAAACCAAATAGCAATTTAGAACATTTAGCTCTGGCCACACCAGATTTTTAGCATAATATAAGACATCTACTTTTGGGAATTAGGTTTTTGTTCTAGGATAACCTTAGCTTCAGAAAATTGGTGTCAAATGGCTCAGAAGAGTTTGGCAGTCAATAATTTTCAAAAAAGATGTTATGATTTCTGAAAAATATGGTCACCACCTGTCAATCAATCCTAAAGAGAGGAAACTAATTCACTCAAACTCATGTTATTTGAACAGACTTCCTAATGCCCCTTCAGGACTAGGTTCTGTGGGTGTGGGCTGAGTTTTGGGTGCATTTACCAACAATGGGCTGAGTTACATTCAGAAAACTGTCTTTCAGGAACTTTAAGTCCAATATAGGTGATGTTTTTAAAATACTTCACCTTTATGCTAATCTGTAAGTGATGTTTTAATATCGACCTGGTTGCTTATAAAACATGGCCACCATCTGCCAATCATCTTTCAGCAAACATTTGGGTTAACATAAGCAATCCATCACAAAACTGGGATAACATAGCAAATATTCACTAACACCCTAGCAACCACCTGGAATACCATGGCAACCACCTAGCAACACCCTAGAAACCACTTGGATTACCATAGCAATCGCCTACAAATACCCTAGCAACCACATGCGATAACATAGCAACCACCTATTAACACCCTAGCAACCACCTTAGCAGCCAGCTAGGAAAATATAGCAACCAGACAGTAAAATCCCTAGTGTTGAATTATCCCATCTGGGATAGCAACCACCTAGCAACCACCTGAAATACTCTAGTAACGACCGAGCAACAACCTGTTCCCTTTCTTGTTGTTACAACACCAGTGGTTTCTATCTTTGTGGTAATGGGTATTTCTAATGTATGTGCAATGGCTTGCTTTTCTCCCATAGACGGAAATAAGTATTGAAAGCATCAACATTATTTTCAGTAAATGTGTTTCCAATGGTGGCCCGGTGGCTTAATGGTTAGCACGATCACCTCCAGGGTCCGGGGTTCGATTCCCGCTGAGGGCTGTGTGTGTGGAGTTTGCATGTTCTCCCTGTGCAGCGGCGGTTTCCTCCGGGTACTCCGGTTTCCTCCCCCAGTCCAAAGACATGCATGGTAGGCTGATTGGTGTGTCTAAATTTTCCGTGGTGTATGAATGGGTGTGTGTGATTGTG
>JAOUWY010000043.1:32469747-32481075 GCA_025728095.1 Prietella phreatophila | reverse complement strand
TACCTCCTCCTCTCCCTCCCTCTTTCCCTCTCTCGCACTCTCTCCCCCCCCTCTCTCTTTCTCTCTCTCTCAGCCATATTCCAATCACACCAACAAATGCAAAGAGTTCACACTTCAGTAGACTTGGGCCGGGTCCCTGGTGTTAACACTATCTGAAAGTGTTTGGACCTTTAGCTGTGTAAATCGCACCAGGCCATAAGTGTTATACATTTAAAAAATTATGTTAAATACATCAATTATTCATTATTAATCGACATCCCAAAACAATATCCTGGAAAAAATGAGGAATAAAACACTTGGGGGCATGCCGTTATGGAAAAGTAACCAACCTCAGACTGTTGGGATGCAATGATGTGACGTGTTTTATTCGTCTTAAACAACAGCAATTCGACAATAAAGTTTTATTTAGTAATGAACAACATTGTGCTTTTGATTTATTTCTAGTTTGTTTAACGCAGCTATAAACAGGTGCTCCTTTACCAGGCTTTCTCTTTTTTATTTTGAATAAAAAAAATGCAGCTTGTAACATGTAGCATAATCTCTTCTGTACTGAAGGCTTTCCCGTGCTGGAAAACGTATGGTTACAAAGTGCTGACACTGGAGACTCCTTCCACCTCCTTCCTCTCGGAAAACTTCACAGTATCAAACGTATTTAGTTTTAAATCACGTGTGGCGCTGTTACTATAGAAACGATTAACGTATTAGTGTGACCCAAGTCTACTTCATTTATCCCTCACACCTCACCCGTCTGATTGGAAGTGTGTGTGTGTGTGTTTGAGGGTTTATTCTATACTCTAGGCTATGTTAATGTATTTATACAGTACACCATGCTCTGCAGTGTCTGTGTGTGTGTGTGTGTGTGTGTGTGTGTGTGTTTGGGGTGCGGGAGGGTCGGGTGCTCTCTGACAAGTGTGTCCAGGGTGCGTTTTGTTCTGACGCGCTGTCGTTGTTTTCCCTTCTCCTCAGGTTGTGTCGTGTCATGCGTTTGTATGTCAGCTCTTGTTGCTACACGTTACACTGTCCATGTCCGTGTTTGTCTGTATGACCCTTACGTGTGTGTGTGTGCGTGTGTGTGTGTGTGTGTGTGTTTGTGTGTGCAATGTGTTGTTTGGTGTTGCTGTGGCCTCCTCCTCTTCCTCCTCCTCCTCACGCGCTCTCACAGTGACCCATCATCCTGCACTTCTTTTTCTGAACCCCTAATAATTATAACACAGAGACACAGAGAGAGACACACACACACATGTACATGCAATCAGTAAACAATCGCCTTTATTGGTCCAAAAAAATAATAAAAATCTGTGTTTAGGCTGTGTGTGTGTGTGCGTGTGTGTGCGTGCAGGGGTGCCGGGCCACTATGTGGGCTTCCGTTTCTGTTTTGTCTTTCTCTGTTATGGACTCTGGCGGCAGTGTTTCAGGACACAGAGCTCCGATATAACCACAAACACACACACACACACAGAGGAGGACAGGCTGTGCTCAAACACTGCCGTCTGATGTGAGTCCTAAGTCTGAGGGAGCTGGGATACATCTCCTGTCTCTCCTCCCCCCCACACATACACACACACACACATACACAGAGGGATGTCGATGACACCTTCTGACTGTTGTATAATGTGACACAACTGTACAGACGGACTTCAACAAGGTCAGAGCACTACACTACAAGTGCACTTGTAAATCGATTGACAAAGATGCACAGAAATAGAGCAACGCGCACACACACACACACACACACACACACACACGCACACGCACACAAACACTGCTTCTTCAGACAATTAAAGGCACTCATGCAGGCTGTGACAGTGCAGGTAAGTTTACAAACAGGACGGTGTATGTAGTACTTAAATTCAAACCCCCCCCCCCCACACACACACACACACACACACGCACACACACTGCAACTTTTATTAATTATGAAACAGGGCAAAATGCGCACCTTTTAATTTCCATGTACATGGATATCACACTTTCACTTTGACATTAGTTTGGCTTCTTTTCCTTTTTGCCCCGTTCCTTAAAAGCTTATATTATTGTGCCACTGATGTGTGTTTGAGACACACACACACACACACACACACACACACACACACACACACACAAAATACACTATACAGGCCAAAAGTATGGAAGCAAGCACTAATTGTTCATTTTCCAAAAAGGTGCAATCAGCATTAAAAAAATATATTATTATTATTATTACTACAACGGGATTATTTATTTATTTATTTTTATTTGGAGAAGTTCTCATTCCTGTTCTATGCGTGGTGCCTGAAGTTCTGTAAAAAAAACAAAACAAAAACAACTACAAAAAAATCAAGCTGCCATTAAAGCTAAGAGGAAGTTTTAGTCTAGGATTTAATTTAAAAATAAATAGTGTGTGTTAATCATCACAGATTTGAAGAACTGAGCCGTGTTCTTCATACTGTACACGGATTGCTAACTTAGAAGACTGACTTAGACTCATATTATATATGATTATATATTATTACATTATAATATATTATAGTGCTACTGATGTGTGTTTGAGATTCAGGTCAAAAGTATGGAAGCAAGCACTAAGTTTTTTTTAAACTTCCAAAACAATTAAAGGTGGAAATAGCATTAAAAAAAAAAAAGTTCACGGTCTCACATTCCGGATGTTTCCATGCCAGTGAGCATTTGAATGTGTATTTTAAGCTGCCATTAAAGGTTTGATCTAGGATGTAAGCAGAAATAAATGTGTTGATCACATACAGTATGTGAAGATCTCAGCCCCATTATTCTTGACTGTATAACATGGATTAATGACTTGGATGAATTGGATTATTGACCTGATTCTGGATTTGTCCGTTCTTCAAACCAGACTTGCTGTGCGGAAAATCACTCGACTCAATCAACGCAATCGAGGTTTGGCCACATGTCTGGCTGTACAAGGAAACCCTGGCTACTCCATTGTTTTTTGGAGCGACCTATTAAAACAGACACGACGATAATAAGAAGGATGTGTGGAGTACGAAAGTACGAAATCGCCAAGACCGATCCTCCTTGTCTCATTATAGAAATGTACCGTACTTGTCCAAAATGTGAGCACAGTTTTATTCGTTTGGAAATTCTGTTGCCAGTGTTTAATCACATTGAGGCAACGGTTGAGCGTTTCCACAATCAAAAAGCATTGTTACAATATGAGAAACAGGTTTGATATTGGACACTCGGGTAACAACAAGATCATCAGGATGATCGCACCAAGCACCAAGCGAGTTTATATACACTTGGTTTAAGGAGTCCCAGATGTTGCAAATGAACAGCTGGATGTTTGTCAGCCAGCAAGATGGAAGGATGCCAAATCATGCCAGGAGAAGCAAGCAAGGGAGGACCGGGACGTGACATTTTGGCACATTGTCAGACTTAAGTATTTAATAACACAATCCTCACTGCAGTACGTTGGTTGAAAGGTTAAATTCAGACCTCCGATTTAACTAACGTAACTAGTGCAGCAGTGCTTTTCAGAAGTTATGTGAGAGTTACGCATATTTTGCATGCAGGTTCCTGACCCTGCTCTTGGAGAACTCTGGATATCTTAGTGTTTTCTCTGTTCAAGGAAACCTACTTCAACTCAGGAAGGGCTGTGAAGGAGCCAATTAGTTGGATCAGGTGAGTTGGGAGATGGGAAAAGATTCTCAAGGATCAAGGTTTTGAACCTGTGGTCTAAAACCTGGAAGACGTTCTGAAATGATTAGGTTAATCACGTTTGCAGTGATTAATGTGATAATTACATTAATGCTCTACTCATGCAGCAATATAATGGTAATAAACTGATGAGACAAAACAGTTTGACCACCTGCCTAATATGATGTTGGTCCTTCATGTGCCACCAAAACAGCTCCGACTTGCCAAGGCATGGACTCTGCAAGACCTCTGAAGGTGCCCTGTGGTATCTGGCCCTAAGACATTAACAGCAGAACTTTTTAAGTCCTGTAAGTTGTGAGTTGGAGCTGCCGTGGATCACGCTTGTTGTTCCAGCACATTTACATTACATTTACATTTAATCCCTTAGCACATAGCGACTTACAAATGAGAAAAATACAAGCAAAATGATATATCAAACAGTAGAAGTAGTGCTACGATACAAGATCCATTAATTGAGTTCCAGAAGAAGTAAAGTGAGTAGAGGTGTAAGTGCAAATTTTTTATTTTTGAGAGTTGGTTAGGTGTTGACGGAAGAGGTGGGTTTTTAGCTGTTTTTTGAAGATGGTGAGAGATTCGGCAGTCCGGATTGAGATTGGAAGTGCATTCCACCACTGAGGAGCAGTTAGTGTGAAGGTTTTGGAAAGGGACCTTGTGCCACGCTAAGCAGGAACTACTAAACGTCGGTCGCTAATTGATCACAGGTTGTGCGAGGGAACGTAGGCCTTCAGGAGAAAGTTGAGGTAGGAGGATGCTGTACCAGACAAGGTCTTGTAGGTGAGCATCAAGGCCTTGAATTTGATGTGGAGGCTACAGGAAGCCAGTGGAGGGAGATGAAGAGGGGTGTGATATGGGTTCTTTTGGGCTGGTTGAAGAAAAGGCGCGCAGCTGCATTCTGAATCATCTGAAGGGGTTTGATGGAGCTGGCCAGGAGGCCCGAAAGTAGTGAGTTGCAGTAGTCCAGTTTAGAGATAACAAGAGCCTGGACTAGTATCTGTGTAGCCTGTTCGGTGAGGTAGTGTCGGATTTTCTTGATGTTGTACAGGATGAACCTACAGGACCATGTAGTTATTGAGATGTGGTCTGTAAATGTCAAGCTGTCATCAAGATTCACACCAAGGTTCCTGGCCGGCCTGGTTGGCTTGAGTGTGGTCAAGCCGAGCTGTACAGTAAGGTTGCGGTTGATTGAGGGACAGGCTGTGATGACGAGAAGCTCAGATTTTGCCAGGTTGAGCTTAAGGTGGTGTTCCCTCATCCAGACCGAGATGTGCGACAGGAAAGCAGAGATGCGTGCAGAGACGGATAGATTGTCAGGCTGGAAGGACAAATACAGCTGGCTGTCATCAGCATAGCAATGATATGAGAAGCCATGATACTCAATCACCTGCCCTAGAGATGTAGTGTAGATAGAAAAGAGGAGTCGACCCAGAACTGACCTATGTGGAACGCCAGTTGTGAGTTGCTGAGTTTCAGAAATACCTCCGCTCCATGATGCATTGAAGGATCTGTCAGAGAGATAGGATTCCACCCAGCGCAGAACCGTTCCAGTGATGGCCAGGTTGGAGAGAGTTGACAGGAGGATCTGATGGTTCACAGTGTCATGCATTGTAGGCTGATTGGCATCTATAAATTGTCTGTGGTGTGTGCATGTATGTGCTATTGCGCACGGCGATGGGTTGGTACCCCATCCAGGATCTCCCCCACCTTGTTCCCAAGTCCCCTGGGATAGGCACCAGCCTCCCTGCAACCCTGTGAAGGATAAGAAGTGTGGGAAATGGATGGATGGATGGATGGATATCTCAGACCTTGACATGCACCGTTGTTATGATATAATTTCTTAATCTGTTCTAATGATGTTTTATCTCATCGGTGTATAATAGACTCCCGTGGGATAGATTAGTTTCTTTCCTTTTTCAGTCTGCATTTTCTATCACAAATGGCAATGGCAAATTCTTGTGTTTTTAAAGTCTGTGGTTTGGATATTATTGAAAAAACACCTCGGACGATTCTACTCAAGAAAAATCTGGCAACCGCAAAGAAATAAAATCTATACAGGTGATTTATTTATTTATTTATTTATTGTAAAGCTGCTTTGGGACAATGCCCATTGTTAAAAGTGCTATACAAATAAATAAAACTGAATTAATTTGAATGGTGCACCCAGAAACTCAGCTTAAGCAGGCGTAGAAGCTGACTCTGAACATGCAGAACTTACCCACCATAACTTTTGGAAAATATGGCCCTGTTTCTGCAGACATTTATACAAACACATTTGTTCTGTGTGAACATTTTCAGCCCATTATTTATACTTAAAAAATGTTCATTTTTACAAAGCTTGCAATGCTTCCAAACTTTTAGCAAGTGCTGTGTATATTCTATAAATCAGTACATTATGTTTCTCTTTCTGCCATGTTTGTCTTTATGTTTTTGTTTTGTTGGTATTTGATTTTATCCCTCCATCATCCCCCCCATCCCTCTGACACTCCATCTTACCCACTGTTGCCATGGAAACAGTGGAAGAGAGCATTCTGGGACTGAGCAAGACAGTATGGGGGGGGCAAATAACTACCAAAGGGGGTGAAATTATGAACCATTACACACATCATCTCAAGATAACTGCAGTTTAGTCAGCTTTATCAGTTTCAATTTGAGGTTCTAACATCCAGACATCCAGTCATGCTCCCAAGATGCCTGAGATGATTATTATTATTATTATTATTATTATTATTATTATTATTATTATTATTAAAATGTTTTTCAATATACTGTTGTGTTCCTTCTCATTTTCTTTGGTTTGTTTTATTTCCCCCTTGTTTGTTTTTTTATTCAGTAAAGTGCTTATTGGTTGAGGTGATATGTTGATCATTACTATTCGAGCACTTTGAGAGTTTTGATGGAGAAGCCGATGCACCGTTTTTTGCTCCGATTGCAAAAAAAAACAAAACCCATCAGTTTCTGCTGTCGCTCCTGACTGCGGCCTGACCCGAGCGCACTGTACTCGATCTCCTCTGCCGGAGCGATGCAGAACTTCAACACTGCAGTCTCTCTTTCTCTTTCTTCAGTTCCCCAGTGCCCCTTGCACTTTTTTCGATAGTGCAGTATTGATTTTTCCACGCTGCTGTAGAGCTGAACTCCTAAATCATAGCCGTAACCAGAGACCAGCAAGGTTCTCATTCTGCACTACAGTAATGCATAAGATCTTTTCATTATTCCTTTTGCCAAACCCTTGATCAATCGTTACACGCGCTAAGCCACACGTACCCATTACTGCTCGATTTGGGTCATTGTGGTCAGCCCTAAACTGCCCCAGGTATTTATTGAGGTTGGGCTTCCTACACCTGCACAGATCAATGTTTCAGCTCATGTCCATCCATCAATCCCTCTGTCTGTTTCCTGTACCGCTTATCCTTTATACATTGGATTGCGGGGAACCTGGAGCCTATCCCAGGGTGCACGGGGGACACCCTGGACAGGATACCAGTCCATTGCAGGGCACAATCACACACACACAATCAGAAACCCATTCATAGACTACAGACACACTTTGGACACACAAATCAGCCTACAATGCATGTCTTCGAACTGGGGGAGGAAACCGGAGTACCCGGAGGAAACACCCGAAGCACGCAGCGAAACTCCGCACACAAGGCAGCGGCAGGAATATGACCCTCAACCCTGGAGGTGTGAGGTGCACATGCTAACCACTAAGCCACCGTGCGCTCTTAGCTCATGTGCCGTCATGAGTAAAACCATTGGCGAGTATGGTACATGATGAAGCTGTCCTGATCTAAACAGGTTTCCAGTTTGACTCGGTTTCATCCCCAGCTTAAGCTTTTCTAATTAGTAAATGCCTTTTTCCTCTGCACAAAACATTTAAATAGCACTTTTTACAGTAGACATTGTCACAAAGCAGCAGAAGGTGAGTCACGTGCAGAATTTTGTGTCATGGCCCATAATTTAGAAAAATTGCAAACTTTTTCGTCTTGTTATCAGTGATGACATAGCTCCATTTTTAAACTGTAGATAGTATAAGCTGGTAAAATGGAAATTTTGACTTTCAGGACTAAAATTAAAAATGGTGTCATTACGCAATGTTATGGTGCAATTCTCAGTTTGGAATGTGCACTGTGGAAAACAGCATAACTGCAAAGTATGTTGCTAATCTTTATTAGTTCAGATGTTTTGACTTTGCAGGGCAACATTTTTTAAAAACCAATTTCATCTTTAGATTATTAAAGATGTGCGATTTCATACACTCACCCAGGTTTAAGATATATTCACTTGCAGTGTATGATGTTAAAACTTGCGTGCACTTATATACAAGAATTTATATACAAGAAAACAACTTTAATTAAAAACCCTCCTTTTATACTAATTATCTTTTTCATGGAACTAAAAATATTTGCTCACTAAAGTGAGCCGTAAAATCAAGTACTGAATTACAGTGGGGGGAAATATGTATCGGACGCGTCAACATTTTTTTTTCAGTAAATATATTTCCAATGAGGATATTCACATGAAATTTTCACCAGACATCAGTATTAACTCAAGAAATCCACACATATAAACAATTCACAACATTAAAGTCCATAAATAAAGTTATGTGTAATAAAGTGGAATGACACGGCGAAAAAAGTACTGAACACGCTAAGTAAAAGCAGTTCTCCAAGACAAGGTAAGACAAGGACCCAGCTGAAATCCGTAAGTAATTACACCCCCTATCTGTGCAAAGTAATATCAGCTGGGTAAATCGATGGTCTATAAAAAGGCTTTTCGTTATTAAGGTCTCGCACAAGAAACATCTCATGATGGGTAAAAGCAAAGAGCGCTCCCAAGACCTTCACAACCTTATTGTTGTGAAACATATTGATGGAATCGGATACAGATGTAGTTCAAAACTTCTGAATCGTCCAGTAAGCACCATTGGGGCCATTATCCGCAAAAATCCGAAAAAAAAAAAGTTGAAGCGTCCAATACTTATTTCTCCCACTGTAAATATTTGTCAGATAAAACAGCATGGAAATGTAATTACATGGTTTTTGTAGCCGTTATCTGATGATCACATTCATCAAATGGAATGAACTAATTGCTCCATGTCACTATGCTGGAGAACTGCGAACTGAGAGTCTGACCGCAGTCCGGTGTCCGAGTCCTATATCTGACCATTCTGCTGCATCGGAGACATCAATTCTCTCACTCTGCTTGGGTCACTGATTTTAAGAAGTGGACTGAGAGAAAGGGAGGAAAAGTCATCTATCTATAAATTAAAAGCGCTATTCAGGTTCTCATAGCATGAGAGAGGAAAAACTCCACCCTGAAACACATTCAATAGTTTTATACTGATATAATTATGACGCGTTTACCGACAGTGATTCTATTTTGCTGTATTTTTGTTATTCCCGTGAAAAGCTGCTAGTGGCTATCTGCTGCATGGACATCAGAGCCAGATGTTGAAAAAGGATGAAAACATCTTCTGAGAAACATTTTTAAACATACTGTAAGTGATAACAGTCTGTTCGCTCCTAAAAACAAGAACAGCAGCTTCTTTTCACTCGAGCATCATTTTAATGAAAAATCCAGCACAGATGTAGATGAGATGTCGGTGCAAAATCTGGACACACAGTCCCAGAATGCAATGCAGCTATAGTTACAGAAGAGACTCGGCTCAGCCAGTGAGTCATCTATGAGATGACGAGTGCGATGGTGTTGATGGAGGTATTAGCATGAAAGTTGAGGATTGGGAAGTTTGATTAGAGTGTACAGACTAGACAGACTACAAGGCTAACACACCACTGCATTGCTCTGTTTACGGTAGAAATAAAGCGATGGCTAAATCCCACTGAATCACTATCAGCAAGTAGTCGAACTGCATTGTGGGAAAGTGTCGAGTCAGTGAAAGAACATGTCAACTTTGTTGAAGATGAGATGTTAATTCTAGCGATTAATATGCAAATCATTCATGGTGGAGTTTTTCTTTGAGCAGTCCTGTTCCCTTCACTCTCCAGCGCTGGCTCCTCCCGTTTTCTCCTCCACACTTTGCTGCCGATTGGTGGTCTCTGACCGACACTTATTGATGTCATGGTGCTTTTTACTGGGTCAGTGGCTGAGAGTCCTGACTCAGATTAATGTAATGATTCAGAACAGCGTGCATGAGAGATTTATTCTCATCAGGTCAGGTTGAGGTCAAGGACGCATAAAACGTGCAGTTTCCTTGGAGGAATAGATTTCTTTTTCTGCTAATGTACAAAACCTCTTTGGGGAACGAGCATGTATGAGTGTGTGTGTGTGTGGGGGACTCATGAGCAAGAGTATTGTACACTCCTCTCATGATCACACACCACTTTTTTCATGTATGATCTCACCATACATGCTTTTTACTTTCTACTCCCATGTTGTTGTTGTTTTGTTTTATTCTAAGTGTGTATTATTGAACTGTGTGTGTCACTGTCATGTGGAACTTCATATTATAACAGTATGTTTGAGTGTTAAATGTGTGTGTAATGGATTTGTGGAGCTGTTTTTATTTTCTGTTGCTTTGTGTGTATCATGACACGCCCATGCACATGCACATCTCCTACCTTCTAATGGAGAAATATCCATTAGTTCTGGATATTGCAAATATTAACCTGGATTCAGTCGTAAAAATGTTTTTTTTTTGGTTTTTTTTGTTTTGTTTTTTTAAAATCATTATTTTATGTAACATGCCCTGAAATGATGCATATATTCATGGTTTTATTTGTATATTTTCTAATATATTTAAAAAATTTATTTAGAAATAAAGAAGATAACGCAATATAGCAGATACATAAAAATAAAAAATTATATATATATATATATATATATATATGATATGTTTTCTAATATAGTTTCTAAAAATACATTTTCATCATTTATTTAGAAATAAAATATAAAATATAGGCCATATATTTATCATAGCTGTAAGAGTGCATCGATTTTTCCATTTTTACCATCAAAAGGGAGGAAAAAACATACATTTACAATTTCATTTAAATAATTTGAATAATTAATAAGTCCTTCAGGGGGACAGTGTTCACCAGTGGTGTAGCATGAATTAATTATTAAAAGAAATGGCATGCTTTAATAGATTTTTATTTGATAAAACCTGACCTTTTTTCTGCAATAAATTGATCAGCTCAGACTGCAGCTAGCTCGATGTCTATCAGAAACAGGAAGAACGTACGATTCCGACGGGTTAATCCTGTTTCCTGATTTAATGGACTGGACGAGACGGTTTAACCTCAGAGACGGAAAAATGTGGAATAATGTGAATAACTTTTACAGCCAGCTTTACAGCACGATTAGTGTGCAAAACAAGTTATTTGAATCGTATAGCTATTCACCTGCGGTGGATGTGTGTGGAAAAATCCACCCAATAAGCATTTGGAACTGTTCTGAAATATTTCAACTCGAGCTATTCCTCCGATGTTGACGTTTTATTGAATATTAAATTGACGACTGAATCAGCTCAATTGTAGCAGGTCTAATATTTCGCCCTCACTTTGCCCATCTCCCATCACACCCCCAGGCCGGTGCTACAGTGCCCGTAGTGTTACTAAAGTCTGACCTGAGGTACGTACGTACACACACACACACACACACACACACACACACACACACACACACACACACACACACACGACA
>JAOUWY010000043.1:32218124-32231838 GCA_025728095.1 Prietella phreatophila | reverse complement strand
TGCCATGACCATCCCAGTCCCCTGACCTGAACCCCATACAAAACCTGTGGGCTGAACTGAAGAGGAGAGTCCACCAGCGTGGGCCTCGATATGTGAACAATCTGGAGAGATTCTGTATGGAGGAACTGTCTCTGATCCCTCACCATGTATTCTCCAACCTCACCAGGTATTATAGGAGAAGACTTCGCTGTTATCTTGCCAAAGGGACGCAGCACAAAATACTGACTAAAAGGATGCAAATAATTATTGCATATAGTTAACGAAGGTTTTTTTTTTTTTTTTTTTGGATAAACCTGTGTTGTGTTTGATATCCATGAGCACAGAGTATTTTTGTGAATTTTTTGAACAAACCATCAAAAGTTTAAACAATAAAGACCTTCCTTACTCATATTTACCAAGGGTGCCAATATTAGTGGAGGGCACTGTATCCCCATCATTTACATAATTTCTTAGTACAGCAGTACAAACGGATGGAAAGATTGCTCACTTTGGCATTTCTGGTCCACGAACGTGCTGGCCATCTGCCCCTGACACAGGATGTCCAGGAAGGTCTGCTGTGATTGGCCGGTGGCCTGAGCGAGGGTCAAACCCTCTGCGATGGTGGCCATGAAACTGCCCTGCACCATGTTGAGGATCAGCATCATCCTCGCTGCGTTGCCCGCTTCCCCTAAACACACACACACCGTCCACTATTATAGCCGTACAGCAAAACCAGACCATCCTACAATGTCACTCGAGTATATTCAAGTCCGCCCACACCCTAAGAAATCGTCTAGCTTTCGTTTCGCCGCTTTAACTCAGTCCTGTTTGAAGACGCTCTGATGATCGTTCGAGTATTATTAACAGCATTATATATCTGAAATTTGTCCGTACGACGCTGCCGTAATACCCCGGCACGACCGGAGCATACGGAGGCGTCGAGCAGGAACATTTTCAAGTCACAACTCCTCCTTCCAGAGTCAAAGATTCCCGGATACCCGTGCTCTATCGACTCGTCCGGACGTGGAGCTCATTTAAAAGACGTCGAGCGTCGTTATCACCGCTTCGCGAGCGAATTCGAATCACAGTCGGAGTAAAAATCACTCACTCACTCACTTTGTTCGTCCTTTTAAATAAAAAGTACCTAAAAAGAACGAGGTTTTGCCCATCGCCTGGAAGCAGCTGCTGCAGTCCTCGTAAACGGTCCGATCTCCCGCTGCGACGATGACCAGCATGCCGTCGTTGGAAAGCTGCTGACTCCCTGAAACCGGAGCTTCCAGGAACCGGCCTCCTCTGGACGTGATCACCTTTAAAAACACGCGAAAACCTCAGAGGCAGAGCGCACGCACCGCGAGGACACACTTCATCGCTTTAAAGAGCTGCGTTAGGATTTTCCTTTAAAGGCCGAGTGCATGCTAACAACTCGGAGTAAGTATCCATCAGTACTTTAATATCAGTGTTGGGGTTGTACTTTCATTTCGAGTTCTACTTCACAGGAGTTGTACAAGACAACGCCCACATAGCGCGCACACACCCACACATTATAATCACAGTGACGTCACATGCAGCTTGTTTACAAACTGAGAAGATGCCAGTAGTGTAGTTTTTGCTCATTTGCTTCGTTCAGCCACAGCAGTCTAATGTTCACGCCCATGACTAGACGTGGGCGTGTCCAGTCACACACACACACACACACACACACACCTGCATTCATACCTAAGGGACGATAGAAGTTTCTTCAGTGGGAGGACCCGCACGAACACGGGGCGAACATGCGAAACTCAGGATCAAACCCTGGAATTTCCGAACATGAACTATGAAAAGCGGAACATCAAGAACGTGACGGATTCAAAAACAAAAACGTCCTGCTGAGCATCTAAGCTCTACGTGACGATGTTGAGATGATGGATGTGTGTCTTTGCGTTATTTAAATGATGAATTCACTTTTTCCTTAAATCTTACCAGGATCTTCACACGACGTGCACGTAGGTCACGTGACGTCTCGACGCCCAACCTGTGCAGCGCCCTAGAGTACCGGTAACCTCTCACTGCACGGTTCCTCCATTTCCTCTTAACACAAACACTTTCACCCTCCTACTTCCACATATCAGGGTGTTTCCTCACTTCTTTCTTTCTTTCCTCCGTGTGTGTGTGTGTGTGTGTGTGTGTGTGTTTAAGTATAAACTTGTATGAGCTTTCACAGAAACGTACCTGCGAGAGATCTGTAATGGTCTCGGGATCAACAGTGGACATCTCCACGTAACACTTTCCAGGTCTGATTCCCTGTAACACACCACTGGGACCCAAAACCAACTGGAATTGGAAAAAAGGAATCAAAAAGGACAGCGTTAGAAAGATCAGAGCAAACGGGCACAAAGAGGAACACGGAAATCTACCAACGTAATAATTCTTTAAAACATAAGAAATAAAACCATAGGAATAAAAAAAATACCATTATGAAACTTTAAAATAATAATAATAATAGTGATGGCACCCGATCTGATACTCCAGCTATTCTAATAATAATAATTTAAATAAATAAAAATGTAAAAACATATCTAATTTGTTCTTTAACAAAAGGAAAACTTTATTTGAATTACAAAAAAGGAAAATTTTATTAATTTTTTTTTGGAAGTGGAAATGTTTGACCGTAATATGAAGAGACCTGATTGTATTTTTTTTAAAATTAGGATTGATTATTATATTTAAACTTTATTAAATTTTTTATTAAAAAATATCAGATGGGCCTCAGCATTGGCTAATACCATTATTATTATTATTAGTAGTAGTAGTAGTAGTGAATAATAACCATTTTGATGAGGGACACAAGATTCTCCTACCTCCTCAGTCTAATAAAAGAACCTTTATTTAATCAACCCCGAAGAACGTAAACTTCTGAAAAATACTCGGTATAAACAGTGAAGACCGCAGCGCTCCATTCTTCACATTCAATCTACACCAGAACCCAAGGCCACAAACACAGAGGTGAGGCTACAGAGCTCTGAATCACGTGTCCACCTACATCTCTGGCAGCTTTGGGGTCCGATACACAGGAGAACGTGATGTCGCACATGGATACCACCTCAGCTGGGGTCCGTCCTAACCTGGCGCCTTCCTGGATGAACAGGTCGCACTGCAGGAAAGAACAACATCGCGATGATTACTCTCGAATGAGGCTTCGCTGCAAGACGATACAAGTTCCTGGAACCTTTATTTGCGGTACTTTTCGGCAGGGTGCCGTATCGTATTTAAAAGAGCGACCCGTCTTCGTGATCCGGCGTTCGAAACGCGTTCCGAGTCACCAGTAGCAAAGCACTTTCATTCGTTTCACATATAAAGGACCATATTTAGGGACGCGCCGCGAGCACAATAAAAAAGAATCAAATCTCGCGCGCGGACAGTACTTTTTCCGCCGTGCGATTCCACACGGTCACGACGTGGCCCATCTTCAGCAGGTTCGAGACGATTCCGCTGCCCATCAGCCCGAGTCCGAGGAAGCCTATCCTGTTCGGGAGAGAAAAGAAAACCGAAAGGGTTGGACTGGTGTTGAATCTTTTCAGTCACTGAGGTTTAATCGATTTGACACGCGGGCGGCGTTATCGCGGCGTAGACGGTTTACTCGGCGCGTACCGTTTGTCTGTGGGCGTGATGCTGCCGTTGAGAGCCGTGCTGTCTGCGGCCTGAATGGACGTAGAGCCGGTGTCCTGAACGAGACAACAACAGCAGCAGCACGTAACCAACACGTTATTTAGCTACTCAATGTAAACGTTCAGAAGCGACAGACGGGAAACAAAAAGCACCTCACCTCTTCGATAATCTTCAACCGTTTGCTTATGGGCTCCGGCGAAGAGGCTGGCTGTGAAATAATAACCCCCGTCAGATTATAACCTGCAGCAAATCGCTCGCTTTATTCACCACTACAGCCGCCGTACGAACACCACGTCTGCTCTGGAGATCCGGCGATCAGTTCAGCATTACTCTTAGTCTTTGGGGTTTGTTTGTGTGTGCAGTCAGACCATTGAGCTTCGTTTATCGGTCGCGTGTAAACGTTTCTCGTAGCGCACCAAACAAAGAGAAATTACTTCCTCAGAATTAGGCTACGCCCACACGAATCCAGATAAATCCGAACGCGCGTTTTTTCCGTAAACGCTTTTCCGAAACGCTCTCCCGAGTGGATAAACTCGGAAACTGCGTGTTTCCGCGTTGACGTGTTGAAATTGAAAATTCCGATACTCCTATTTTTTAGTCACGTGACCCATTCAACTGGAAACAAACTTTGTTTTCGGGTTTACCAGCGGCAACAACTCCAGCTCTTCGCCTGTCGGGTTAAAAAATAATAATAATAATTCCGTGACGTTGCAGCATCAATTCAAAGAGACCGAAAGTAAATAAATACATGCTGGACGGAAACGACGCAGGCCGAAGTTTTACATCCGCGTGAGGAAAACTTGGCCGCTTGACGTACCAGTGTGGACGAGCAATTTAGATTTTTTTGGAAAACGTTTGTTTCAGATCTGTCTGGATTAATGAGGACGTAAATGAAGAGGACAAAATGGAGACTAAAGAGTGATGGAGAGCCTCCCAAGTGCAGCTTGTACAGATACTGATACAGAACGGCATCATTTTCAAGCTACAGGAGAACCGGAGAACTCGCGTTACTGAGGGACGCACATCCTCCTCGTTCCTATTCAGTGAGCTGTTTAGTCACAGAGTTACAGATCTAATGCGCGCGGATTGATCTAAAGCCAGGTCGAGTGTACATACAGAACACGGTGCATTCGACTCGAGGTCGCAACTTGTAATTTCCCACCTCCGGCCAAGGAAAAGCGAAATAAAACTTGAAACCCCTACTTGCTTGGGGCATACTCTTCTCAACTACACGTGCCAAGCTGTATATACATTAACCACCGATACAGTTCGAGGAGGAAAATATACGTCGCTCATCACAGTAAGCTACATGGATTGTCGAGTCGGCCGTGGTTTATCGCCGCACCAACACGCAGAGCTCGAAAACGCCATTGTCATTACTACGATAAAACCTACGAGTTGCTTCTTGCGAGCCAAACGCAGCATAACGCCCACTGCTTTTACAGGGCGCTGTTACTTACGAATTTACTGACAAGGACGTACACGTTCGGAGAAGTTTATACGATTATACGTTACGAAGCCGGTCGAGGTTGACGTTAGCGAGTGTCGTTATGTGGAAATGTACACAAAAGGACAGAAACGTGTTGGGGAAGGGGGGCGGCTTGGGAACGCCCCCCTGCTACGCTTCATTAACGCCACAGTTCTTGCATAAACGCTCCTGTGAACAATTTACGGATGAACGTGCGTCCGGGTCGATCGACGCGGCGCAGTTTTTAGAGATGCGAGAGATCCGAGAACGAAATGATCTGACGTGGACCAAATCGATTGCTATGAAAAGCAGAAAGCTATGGCAGACGGGAGCCGATCGGACGTGGTGTTCGGGAGGCGGAGACACTTCATGCCCCCGCTACGCTGAAGATCACAGGTTAGGATCACCTGATGCGAGCGTTAGAAATGATTTTAATGGTGCTCTGTGCTGGTCAGTAGGTTGCCTCTGAAGCGAATCCGGCCGTGTCGGCGCTGCGCACGCCGCCCCATCCGTTACGAAGAGCCACAAAGGTGGCGTTACCCACCACGACGTTATCCTTCGCAGCCATGCACCTTGTTTCAGTTCAAAAGCTTGAGGCAACCGACAGGCCTTTATCCACCCCCCTTATATTAAAAGAAATGACTTTTCCTTCTGTTTTCACATAATCATGACGTTCAAATCACTACTGCATGAGTAGACAGGAAGCGGCGGGGAGCAGCAGGGAAGCAGTGTGCAGAGGGAAAAAGGGGGTTTAACTACACAGGAAAGAAAAAGCGCTCATGCACGTTGAGGAAACTCGGCCAGGACTCGCCGCCGGCCAAAGGAACCCTGGTTTTGTTTTCTGAAACAGCTGTAGAGAGACATGATTCTATGCAAGACATCTAGGTGCATTATCCCATCGACAAACATTCATCCGTGTCCAAGGAGTGAGGAGGAATTTTCCAGACTAAATCAAATCAACATGACAAAACTCGGTAATGGAACGTCATGAAAACTGCCAGAACTTGAGATTTAACCCGTCGCATGCATTCTCACACACACAGCCACATCAGGTCATGTGATCGAGAGCCCTGACGAGCGTACAAAAGGTTCATGGCTCGCATGGAGAGTTTGTCAGTCTACAAGTGTGCGTTTACTTTCGACGCAGCCTTGAGGAGGTATTCTGCCATCACACGCGCTTTTTATTTTTAAGAACAATACGTTTGTAAAAACGTTTGTACCGGCCCTAGCTAGCATCTGACCATTAACTATCCTGGCGTACGGTCTATATTTTTTATTACTATTTTTATTATTATTATTATTATTGACAAAATAAAGAGGAGGTTGTTTGTATTCGCTGTGGAGTTACCCGGCATCAGTGTGATCGGATCACACGTAGACGCCGCTACATACGGGCGTGAACGGGCTCGAACGCGTCTCGTGATCCGATCACTCAAACCACATCCGGAGGTGATCTGGGACGCACGGGACATCACGTCACACTCACAGTCCGAACGCGACTCCTCGGCCGCGTTCACACCACGTGGATCACGTGACCCGATTCCGATTATTTCCTCCGGTGTGGCGCAGATCGGATCTGACCCATGAACGTGTAAGCAGGGGGAAAAACAGCTCCCGGATTCAGAGCGTCTCAGATCCGGATCTGGATGTGGGAATAATTCTGATATGAATCGGATACGTGCGTCCGCGTCTGCCACATAAGAGCATAGATCAGATCCCCCCCCCCGTCAACGTGAGTCGTACAACATTTAAAAGAGCGACGGTGGCGAACGACGTCGACTCGGGTGGACCCCGATCGCGAAAACAACTCTCAACGAGTGATCTTTTTTCCCCTCTGGAGTTTAAATATGGCGTGAAAATCAAAGCTTGTATTATATTTCCGTCCACTTCCGTTGACAACTGCGCCGTTTTGACGTCCTTTTCAGGTGACGTCTAATGCGTGTATCTGATGTGGGTCAGTTTTAAAAGATGATGTAAGCAGGTCGGTATAATAATAATAATAATCGGATATAGGTAACAAATGGGAACTGGGCCTCAAAACCTGCAGTGTAAAGACGCAGGCTGTGCGTCTCGGACAACGACGAAGGACCGTGCCGCCGCCCTCGCTGGAAGACCGACACGATGCTGTAACAGCAGAGGCGAAAACGGCTGCTTTTCACGGCTTCATTGCATTGACTCGCCAGCTTCGAAGACGGGAATCCCGGAACTGACATAACAACCGCATGCGACGGGTTTTCTCTGTCGGAAACGCCGCTTGATCAGAACGTGTCCTGAATTTGATTGGTCTAGAAAGTTTGTGCCAAATTAAACCAAAACACGTTAACATTCAGTATTACTGTTTAATCTGGAAAAATTCCTCCGTAGAGAAATGGAAAACTTGAGCTAGTTGGGGTTTTCAATTTTTTTAAAATACACTAAGACAGCCATTGTAGCGGTGAAAAAGAGAGAGACAGGGGAGTCGTAGGAGTGAGAGAGAACGAAACATCAAGTCAAGTGCAGGAGACAGGACAGGAAGAAATGCTGACTGAAAGCATTCTGCACTTCCTCTTACCTTCTCAGACTGGCTGAGCAGAAAGTGATGGAAATGTGGGTCATCCTTTACCGGCTATAATGGAAGAGAGTTAGATTGGAAACTATTCTGAGAAGAGCCGAAACTCTGCTCGTGTGGGACTGTGTACAGCCGCACGTGCGCGCCGGGAGAAATCGGATCGGTCCGATCGGACACGGCGCCACGACGTGTTTGGAGGTAAACGAGATGCCGAGAGCGGACAAAGTAATTGCCTCCGAGATCACGCGGAGAGGACTGCATCCTGTACGTACAGATTAGCATCGCAGGAAACCTGGCCTACTGAACCGTTTTTATACGCGACCATATGGCCAAAAGTATGTGGACACCCAATCATCACACCCACACCTCGTCACCATAAAATTTGAAGCATACAATTACAACATTACAATCTCCCTTCACTGGAACCAAGAGGCCCTGAACCCTGTTCCAGCACGACCATGCTCCTGTTCACAAAGCCAGCTCCATGAAGACATGGTTTTGAGAAGGTTGGAGTGGAAGAACTTGAGTGTTCCACACAGAACCCTGACATGAACTCCACTTTTGGGATGAACTGGAGCCTCCTCACCATCCCGACATCAGCGCCTGACCTCAACCTCACTAGTGCTCTTGTATCTGAATGAACACAAATCCCCACAGCCACGCCCTCAAAATCTAGTGAAATGTCTTCCCAGACGAGTGGCGCTTATTATAGCAGCAAAACAGAGACTAAAATCAGGAACGGGATGTTCAACAAGGTCATGGGTGTGATGATCAGGTGTCCAGATATCTTTGGAAATGTAGACTTGGTTGGGGTTATAGAGAATAAAGGAATTGTTCACGTCACTTGTACGAAACCTATCGAGGCTTGAATGGTGTCTCATTACTGTTGAGGAACCTCCATGTGTACATACGCAGCATTTGAGCATTACCTTTCCAAGAATACCCCATTTGACATGTACGCATACACAAATGGTCGCCGCACGCATATTACGACAACTCGCAATACCGCTCCTGGCCTACAAGAGTCAGTACAGAGCAGTAAAGCAGGTCTTATGGTGTGAAGGACGACAACGAAGAAGAAACAGCAGCACGAAGAACAATGCTCGGGCGATCTCTCGCCACGATTAGCACCCGTATACAGATCCATATACTTTTTAAGGCTAGAATTATACAAATCTCTTTGGGGTTTTTTCTTCGACTACCTTGAGAATCAAAGACCTAGGTCAATGTCGCTACCTTGTGGAACAAAAACAGTGCACAAGAATTAAATTGTCACATGTGCGACAAAGTACATACGGTTTGAAAAATCTGGCAGCGCTTGTACAGTATGTGCGTTCTCTGATGACGGCGAAATTTGCTTCACGAGTACTGTCCGCCATTCCTAGCGTATGTGTAAAAGGTGAAGCGTGACAGCACAACCTTCACGGCGATGCCGTTTAACACCTCCTGGAAGCTGATGAACTATTTTTCCCCGATATCGAGCGACTTGTTGAATTTATTAGCAGTTTGGATATTGTCGTTTTGTTATCTGGACTGTAGAGGAACGCACTGATCGCGATTGTCCCTGGCTTTAAACCTTTATAAAACACGCAGGAATACGTACACAAGAGGAGGCAATTACTTCATCACACTTCCCACACTAAACAGATGTGCTGATGTCACTCAGCTAAACGCAAACAAAAGCAGAACAGTAAACATCTAGCCGATGCCGAAGCCTCTCCGCATAGCCCTCGAGTTCAAAACGTCGGGGTTCACCCCCCCAAGTCTTTACTATTTCAGCAAAATGACAAAAGCGGCCCTGATGATGTACCGATATCAGACGTCTCGGCAGAACACAAGTCAACGTTTCTCATGCTGCTGGTTTCTATAGCAACAATTCAATCAGGGACGGTCCACGTAAGCATGAACGTGTGTGTGTGTGTTCCGTGAGGAGAGTAAGATGGGCACAGTTTAGCTGCGTTCTCTGTAACTTCAAGAAAGATTAAACGATAACGAGTCTGTATTAAATCACGTATATATTACAACATGGTGAAATTCTTTTCTTCGCATACCCCAGCATGTCAGGAAGCTGGAGTCAGAGTGCAGGGTCAGCCATGATACAGTGCCCCCTGGAGCAGAGAGACTTAAGGGCGCAACAGTGGCCTCGTGGCAGTGCTGGGGCTTGAACCCCCGACCCTCCGATCAGTAACCCAGAGCCTTAACCGCCAAGCAACTGCTGCCCCATCTAGGGAAGTGTGCTGGAAAATGTAGGGGTGGTACCGGTGCCTCCGCTCCATTACACCGTCCAATCAGTGATTAGTTTCCTCTAACAGCACAACACAGAGTGTCTCATTCTTCAGCCACGTGGCTATTACTCGTAAAATTACACATCCGGGATAACGACGACAATCCAGGGGTTTTTTTCCTCCTTTCCGTCCCTCTAGACATCATGTTCAGACACAGTTCCTCAGAGACTACCGTTTCCTAGCGCGTCAATTTATCGATTTTATATTATTTGACAATACATGAAGAAAACTCTCCTGGAATTCGATCGAGCGGTTTAAAATCATTTATTTATTTATTTATGTATTTAAACCCTCCCCAAAACGCCACCTTCTGTTCTGCAGAGATCATCTTCAGGTAAAATTCAAAATGTAAAAAAATAAATAAAAATAAAGTCATTCATATCGAATTTCGACTAGACTGCGCAGGAAAGATCGGCGCAGCTTTATCGCTGAGTCAGCAGGCCTCATTACAGCGTACAGATTGTGACGGTGCTTCTGCCGGAAAAAATAAACCTAGTGTTTGTTTGGAGTTTACATGAAGGTCACATGGTGTCACGCGGTCGATGAAACGTGTCCTTGAAGTACGTTAGCTTAACCTGCATCACGGCATATATATACACACGCTCAATGTCCACATTATTAGGGACACCTGCATGTTCATGCGGTTATCTAACTGTAGCAGCAGCAGCGTGAATGCCCAGGCGTATAGCTGTGCCTAATAAAGTGGACAGTGAGTGTATGAGCAGCTTAGAAAGAGTTAAACTTGTTTAACAAAATGGCTTCCACTAGTGAGAAAAGCATTAAGACATTACGCAGAACCAGAAAGCTAGCACAAAAGGTCGGCTACTAAGGGGCACTTCTTTTCTTTCGTGTATAAACGGCGACAGCAGGAGGACCGCCACAGTCACCACACCATAGTGTAAGGACAAGCGTCTGCATTAGGGATGCATCAATACCCCCCCACCGATACCGAAACGAGGAAACCGTTCTGTACGAACCGATCACAGACGGCCATCTTAAAATCCCCGTGACTTCAAAATGGACGTTTTGTGGCCATATGGACATGGCGGCCTTACGGATATCTATAAGCTAGAGTGCTCAAAAATCGCAATTTAGAAGATAGACATTACCGGTCAAAAGTTCACACACTCATTCTTCATTTATTTTCCCCACGTTTTAGAATCATAATAAAGTCAGCAAAACTCCGGAGGAACTACAGGAATTACTTCGTATCTCCAAATCAACATTTTTAGCATCTTCAAAGTAGACGTCCTTTTTGACTAGAACTTCCAGAAATGTATTCGATTTCCACAGATTTCTCGAGGAGTTCACACCGACGCCGGACTCTTATCGGCCGCTTCTCGGAATATTTCTCACCGAGTCGTGTAAAATTAAACGGCCGCTTTCTAACGGAAGAAACGAATGCGTCGGAGCGATTCTAGTTCCGTATAAGACACTGAGTTCGAACGTTTAAAATCATACACCTTCAGCTCGCGAGAAACGCGCCGGTCGGGCGTCCACGAACTTTCGACCGGCCATGTGCGCGTTCCAATTTTACGCATGCTCTCTCTACCGGCGATACTCGATGACGTCATCCTGTACTTCAGCTTTGCGTCAGATAAAAGGCGTGTGCGACTTCGTCTGGATGTGACCGAGCGGCGAGAGTCGCGGGGGCGGAGCCAAGAACGGTGCGGTCGAGCGGGACACTTTCTGCTTCTGCGTCATTTCGCTTTTCTTTCTTTAAATCGCAGACTAAATGGATTAGATGTGATGTTTCTCAAACGAACAGACGTCGGAATTTTACACGTAGCAACTACAAACACTTTTCACTGACTAGCTTACGTTTTGTTTTTTTTCCAGTACGAGTAACAGATCGCGGTATCGGTATAGATGCATCCCTAGTCAGCATGGTTTAAGAAGGAGGGGTGGGGAAAAAAGAAAAAAAAAAAAGGCAAAAAAGTGCATCTCAAGCAGGGCAGAGTGTGAGTTTATCACCTACACTGCTCTCCCATTTGAATCCTGCAACTGTTCCAGCCACCAGCCGCTGCACAGAGGACGGTTCTGGGTCAGAGTCAGTTTGCTCCTTAAGGGAAAGAGAGACACATTTACCACAGACTTAAAGTTGCTTGTTTGTAAATAAACGTGGTGCCTGAAGCAAAGAAGCAGCTCGTGCACAAGGAAGCCTTGTGCGTGTGCTCAAGCCACGAAGCACAACCACACAGCAATCAAGCCACGGAATGACGTGACGTGCCAACGGACAGGAACGTGTGCGAATACGACCCCATGAGTCCGCACCACACACAGGAAGAACGGGAGAACACACACACACACACACACACACACACAGGTCTCGAACCTGTAATGGTAACGCTCGGCGAACTGACCTTGTCGGAGGAGCCGCCCTTGAACGCGTCCTCGTCGTCTTCTTCGATAATCTTCATCAGTTTGGCGGCGGCTTTCCGCCCCTTCTCCGATTTGTTCTTGTCGTCCGAGCCGTGTGCCTAAGGGAAAATTAGTATTTTTAAAAAAAAAAAAAAAAAAAAAAAGAAGAGCGGTTATTTGATCGGAAACCTGTCCGAACACGCCGCTCTGGCGTGGAGACCGTAGAAGGATGTTTATTTATAGAACTAAGATCCTTGAAGAAATCCGTTAAATGATGTAAAGGTATTAAAACGTGACGACAAGAGACGAGGATGACCGAGACGTACCCATGGAGACATCGCGGTCTCTGAAACTGGCTGGGAATGAACTGGGAACGATCACGACAGTGTCCAGGATGGTACGGATTCCCGAGTCGTCATCTCGAGTGACCGGGACTGACCTGGAAACGGTCTGGCACCGACGAGCACGGATAGGATCGATTTGGGAGATAAAAATCAAGCTCAGGATGGAATTCAAAGCCCTGGAGCTGGGTCAGGGTCTTTGCTACAGCGAGGGGAGTAGAACATCACCGACTCGGTATTGCGTACTGCGGTTCAGTCGTAGCGTCACGGCAGAACCAGATGCTTTCGAGCGCTAACGGAGCGGAACACGTCCTTGGAGGCAAAGTCAGTGAGCCCCGTGTGTCGAGAGCGCTGGAACTCACCTGCTCTTTCCCCTTGGCCTTCTTCAGGTATTCCTCCACAGCATCCACGGCCTGCTGGAAGCGCTTGCCTTTGTTGATCTTGATCATCTCCTCCTTGTGGGGGTGGTACGGCTTCAGCTGCTCGACCTTTATCCAGGCACTCGGAGGGAGGAAATAAAGCAAATAACACTGGGCTTCATTTAAAACACACCCGTACAATGGAGGGGAAAGAGGGTCGGTACTCACTGATCTTCAGTGCCGAAGAATTTTACAAAGAAGCATTTTTTGCCTCTTGGTTTCTTCAAGTCCTTTGGGGGACTGACGATCTAAACAAACAAACAAAAACAGAGTGAGAGAGACAGACAATGAGACACAGAGAGAAAGAGAGACACGAAGATACAGAGAGACAGGCACAAAAAGAGACGCAGATGAAGAGAGAGACACAAAGACAGCCAACCAGCCAGAGACACACCGAGAGGCAGACGCACAAAGAGACACAGAGGGGCAGATGCACAGACAGGGAGCGAGACACACACGCAGAGAGAGACGCGCAGAGAGAGAGAGAGAGAGGCGCGCAGAGAGAGGCGCGCAGAGAGAGGCGCGCAGAGAGAGGCGCGCAGAGAGAGGCGCGCAGAGAGACGCGCGCAGAGAGAGAGGCAGACGCGCAGAGAGAGAGAGAGAGGCAGAGAGAGAGAGAGAGGCATACGCGCAGAGAGAGAGAGAGAGGCAGACGCGCAGAGAGA
>JAOUWY010000043.1:32184663-32198944 GCA_025728095.1 Prietella phreatophila | reverse complement strand
ACATACACACTCACACACCCATTCATACACTTTGGACATGCTGATCAGCCTACCATGCACGTCTTTGAACTGGGGGAGGAAACCGGCGTACCTGGAGGAAACCCCCACAGCACGGGGAGAACATGCAAACTCTGCACACACATAGGGGCAGCGGTGGGAATCGAACCCTCAACCCTACATGTGTGAGGCGAACATGCTAACAAATATCGTAGATTTTCAACAAAAATACTATATACAGACCTTTTGTACGTGTTTGTGTAAAGCAGCAGCTCATAGACTTTTTTTTAATCTTCTACCGTTTTGGCAACATCATTGTAGTTATAAGCAACGCATAGCAATTGAAGGGAAACTGATAATCCTGACCGTGTGTACAAGACTGTAAACAAATTCACACCATGAACACAAATACACCCTTCTGATGCACAAACTAAAATGTCACACTGCCTTCAAATGTTGATCCTCAGTGTTCACATTAGTGTTTATAGCTTATAGTTATATACTGCTGTCGACTCCTGAGCTGCACTCGGAGTTAATTATGTCATGGACCTAATATAAATATCTGATCATGGGATAAAACAAGTCCACTCGAGTGAATCTGACCCAGCTAAGAGCCAGCATGTGTATGAAACTACTCCTCCTCTTTTTCAGCATTTTACTGTTAGTCACATTAATGCATATGATTCACTAACTAATATGAATCATTTAGTAACTACAGTGTAACTAAATGGAAAGGCATGTAGCTGTGCGAGTAAGGAATGTAATACTGGACTTGAGGACAGATAGTGGGAGTGTAAGGGGTTAATGACTAGTTTAGCAGGCTGAAAGGCTTAGTTCAGGAGTGACATAGATCTTATTTATCAAATTACATGCTTTGTTTGGGTCTGGCACAAAAGGAGGAAGACCGATACCAAGAATACATGCTTTCCAGGATAATGAAAACACTATTTCAGCATTATAGCTTCAGCCCACTAGATGGCAATGTCAAATATATTGCAGGGGGCAAGCACTTTTGGCAGAGGGGTGAATCCATGATGGATATGATTATTACCTAGAGAAACTGGATCAGGAACTGGATCCTACCAGCTAATATTTTCCCGCATTTTTATTTATTTATTTTTAATCTAACCGCACCATTTGTGTTTCTCTAATCTACTGTGATTCCTCTTACACTCCATTTGCATTGTCTTTTTGGGCCATCCTGTAGGATTAGCAGTGTCTCAGATGAGTCTTGCATCATCTATACATACTAACAAAGGGATTTATTTACATGGTGTTACCATGTATGGTACATTTCATATAAGAGCGAATCATATTAGTCTTCTTGAAATGTCCATATTGTACAAATGAACGTGCGTCAAGTGTATGGTCGTTTATTACTGTTTATTACATGTACTTGGTGACTCTTGGTTAAATGAATCGTAAAACAATAACACAAATTACTGTATACTCTTTGGAAATTTACTAACACAAAGACATTAAAATGGCAGTTAAAACTTTTTAAAATGTTTTAAAAAAATACTTTTAAGACTTAATGATTAAACACCAGCACCAACAGCAGTAATGATAAACAATTAGAACTTATGTTCATACCATAATTGCATGCAAGTGTATCGGTCTATGTCTGTAAAAAAAAAAAAATCTGTTCAGTGGTGACGATGAAGAGGCTTGTCCTTCTGGTAAATCTGCACTCATATAGCACTTTTATCCAAAGCGCTTTACATTGTGTCTCATTCACCAATTCAGACACACACTCACACACCAATGGTAGCAGAGCTGCCATGCAAGGTGCTAGCTTGCCATTGGGAGCAACTTGTGGTTCAGGGGTTCTTCGGCATGTGGAGTCACCCGGCACAGGAATCAAACCGCCAACCCTACGATTAGTGGACAACCAGCTCTACCAACTGCACCACAGCCGCCCATTTACTGCTGGATCACTCTGAGGAACAGAGACGCATAAAGACTGTGGAAATTTGTGTTTTACGCCCTCCATCCTCCAACATGACTAATATATTATGCATTATTACTCATACCGTTTTGCTTGTTAGAAATAAAATGTATTACAGGTTTACATTTATACTTAAACTAACACAAAAATCTTTCATTTCTGTGTGTACTGTTAAACTGATTTTTGAAAAACTATTATGTAGACACTTTATACAACGTATAAGTTGTATAACGTTTTAAGCGTGAAGAAACCTTAGGGCCATTCTGGATACAAATGACTTTTAGGAAGTCCTTTGTTTTCCCAGAATGTTTTTGGTGGAGAAAGACATTTGAACCCTTTAATCCCTTAAACAGTCCCTTGCACGTCTGGGGTTGGGGGTTTGAATCCTGACTACACCCTGTGTGCATGGAGCCTGCATGTTTTTCCCTTCAGTGATTCTCCTAATTGGGGGTTTCTTCTGAGTACTTCGGTTTCCTCTCCCAGTCTGAAGACATGTGTTGTAGGCGAATTGGCATTTCCAAATTGTCTGAAGTGTACGAACGTTTATGAGATGTGATGGGTTGGTACCCCATCCATGGTTTTCCCCTCTTTATGCTCTGGGTTCCCTGGGATAGGCCCCCCAGATTCCCATGAAAACCCTGGGTAGGAAAAGCAGTTCCGATGTAACGTGTCATGATAATATCTAAGCGTGAAGAAGGGTTTGGGACAAATTTGTTTCTTTCTCTCAGAATGTAGTGAGTGAGTGCTCTGAACATTGGTTCATATGTGTTTGCATTTATGATCCTTATAAGCATGAAGTTCAGAGAAAGCAGTCTGGGTGCACATGAATTTTTTTATTTCATAATGTACTGGCTCAAGATGTGTTAAGCCCTGCAACAGTGCTTACTGACTCATACAGAGAATATGATCTGATATATGATATTCTGTGATCTGATATTATATTATATGGTCCTTTGAAGGGTGACAGTTAAAACAAAAGTCAAGGGAAATAGATTTAATTAGTGCCAAATTGATTTACATTACACCACACGGGTGTTTTGATCAGAGCCAAGACAGAATTGGAAACATTTCTGTCACTATGACGAGTTCTTTTCGAACGTGTTTTCTAAACTGTGTGTGTTCATTTCATTCTATATTCTATATTCTTCAATATTCCCGAGCTAGACGACGTTTCTAGTTCTCAAAGCGAGTGAAACTTTCAGCGCGAAACTGTACTTGTTTCCCAGCGACTAGGTGAGTAAACCACTGCACACTCATGCTGGGCAGAGGGGAATGTCCAGTTAGAACTGGTGTCTAAGATGAACTAAATACAAATAATACCTTGACATGTTTCCTCAACTCTCACACAGTCCGTCAAGGACATTGTTTTTAACCGTAATGTTTAATCAGAGTGGCATTATAGAGAAGGTTCATGAGAGTAAATCTCACACACAGGTGAAAACTAACAGTATAAACAGTTTTACATTGTGGTCACAGTGACATCTAGTGGTAAGAGCCCTCACAGACAGGTGAAAACTAACAGTATAAACAGATTAATATTGTGATCATAGTTACATCTAGTGGTGAGAGCTGGTATAGCTTTATCCTGTGGGAACCTTTCTCTGTTTCTGTTTGAGAGCTGGGGAAATTAGATTGAATAGCCATGTCATGTATGTGTACAAATCCGTGTTCCAGTTGCACGCGCACTCACACACGCACACACACAGAGCAAGTGGAGAACTTCAGATCATCCAGCCTGACCTTGAGATTAGAAGATACTGACTGCACTATAACATTTCACAGACAACAGACTTTAGGTACGAGAAGAAGAAAAAAATGGGAAAGCTTGAGGTCCAATTTTTATTCCTGAGGAATGTTATAATATGTAAGGTTGTAGTTTTTAACCCTGGACACAATATAAGAAACAGTACAAAACTCTCAAATGAATAAGATTTCTATAAGCATGTAATTAGTCTATAGCTCTAACTGAAGATCTGACTCCAGGGATGCCCAGCAACACGTATCAACCGGATCATGGCGACCTGGATGAGTTTGACATTGTGGCTTTTCCTGGCCCTCTAATGAGGTGAGACGCTCGTTCTTCTCTCATATAAGATAAATCGAACATTCGTCGTAAACAGTAATGTTTTCAATGTTTCATATCGTGTGCAATAATCCTCATAATCCAGCTGTGTTCCAACATCTGTTGCAGCAGTAAGATGCAGAAAGAGGACCTGTTGAAGTTTATAAAGTGCCAAGTGGAGGAGTGTCTCAGTCAGATTAAAGAACTTGACCAAATGGAGGCCTACCTCTTTTGGCAGATTATGGACTTGTTCTGCCATCAGAACGGAGTAAGTGTTGTAGTTCAGTACATGTGGTGTTTGACTTTGTAAGCAAATATGTTTTTCATGAAAGTAAATATTCTCTGAATTATTATAAGAAAGAATAAATCTAGTAGCTGTGCTATTCATAATGAGTTACATCCCTAACACCAACAATGCACGCATAACTTAATGGCATTTCTTACAGGAAGTGATGATGGCTCAAGTCGCCACAATCCTCTTCAAAGGAGATGGTTTAATTAGGAAGAAGGTATCAAAACTTATATCACACATCCGTATCAGCATTTGTCTGTATACGACTGCATTGTTTTTGCCAGACTACTAACTAAAACGACTATTTCTGCTACAGCTGAGAGGAACTGAGGACCTGAAGTACTGGTTCCTTTCTCTGGCACAGCTTTTGTGCTCCTCTGCCCCACATGATGAGCGAAGAGAAGCCGTGATTCAGATGGGAGATGATCTCGGTATGGATAAGCTCCACAGTAACCACATTTGTTTCTGAAAATGTTATAATCATATCCTGAACTGTTTCATGGACCCTGATCCTCACATGCATGATTGATGCTTCATCCGCAGTCTTCAAAGGACTGACGTTCGCAGCACACATCTGCTACGTGGTGGCAAAAGTGGAGCTGGGGACACGTAGTCGATTCGAATTGATCGGATGTGATAGGTATTTGTGTGTGTGTGTGTGTGTGTGTGTGTGTGTGTGTGTGTGATGTCTTTCCTGAATTGCTACTGACACATTTTTTTTGTATTTGCACCAGTGTGCCATTTGGTCTGACAGTCCTGACTTCAGCCGTTGAGAGAACCGAGGTTTACGAATATGTGCTGTCTCTGACCTCAGGCCTGGCCCAGCCAAACTTCCAGGTTGAAATTTCTCCACTATTCTGTTTCATGTGCACCGATTGGTCAAATGTAACCGCTGTAATAAGAACGAATGACTGTCTTAGATCTTCAAGTTGTGCCATGCCAACCGGTCCGCCCAGGCTGAATTTCCAAAGGAAGCCATGCAGTATTGCGAGACCATCGCCAGGGCAGTCATCACCTTCCCCGGCAGAATCAAAAGAAGCTTTGTTAAACGGCTCGTTTTGGTAAATAAGATTATTAATGATTGTGAAAACAGTTTCCAGGTTTTTAATGCAAAGTCTTCATCCCTAATGTACTGTCATTATCTGTACTGTAGCTGTTTAACATGCTGCAAGAAGGAGCAGAAGAACAAGAACCTGAGTGGCTGCTAGAGCTTTGCCAGCTGTATAAAATCAAAGCCACTGATGCAGATGCTCATTCTGACTCAGAGCAGTACTCAAGCGGCTCTGAAATGGAGTACAAGCTTCAGACCTCAGAGAATAGCGTGACGAGTGACAAGATCATCGCTCTGCTGTCTCCTGATGTGGAGCGGACTGACCCAGAGGGTATGTTAAATCCCCCATTTGGACAAAAACATGTTCACATTGCGAGCTTTGTACAGTGCTGTCTAGTTTAGGTTACTCATAACTCTCACACACCGATTCGTAAACTCACAAATCAGCACTGAAACCTAATAATTTGTGCGTTTTAGCATATACAGAAATAAAGACGTGTACTATTTTGACTAGGTACTCATATTCAAGGTGCTTTACCCTACTCAAAGAGACGATAATGCTGTAATATAATAGTTGTTACCAAGACAAGTCTCGTTCTTTCCTCGTTATTGCGAGACAGGACACTGAGCACGATGCTGTTTCGATTTCTTTGAACCGAATTATTGTTTGCTTAACAGTCGTGTTTGTGTCACGATACACCACGGGAGAGCTGCTGAGGATGGGAAGCTTGGGATCTGTCTACGCAGGAATCCGTGTGGAAGACGGGAAAGAGGTAAATGTTCTCCCTCGCCCCCATATACAAAACCGCACTCCACAGTAGCTGCTGGTTAGCACTGAACAGGTGTAGTTTTGATTGTACAGCTTATTGATTCGTAATTCCTCTTCCAAAGAGGAACGTCTAATTCATTTTTGTATCATTTTGTGAACAGGTTGCCATCAAAACTGTGGACAAGAACATCGTGACCAACATCTTGATCATTGTAAGTAACCTTATTTTATCTTAATCGGTAAGGTCCAAATAGCAAGCGTTTTATAGACTAGGGGTCTGCTGCACCTGCTGAATGTGGGTTTGATCATAAATCATGGTGTGATTACAAACTACTACATTCGTTGTAGTACTGTACTTTGTACACTCGAACGGAGTGGCCAGTTAGGCTACAACGCAATCTATGTTCTGCTGGTCCAAGTACAGAGCAAAATGATGTGACCGTTTACTCGTTCCTGTGAACATAACGGAAAACAATACCATTGTAACATCTCCGCTTATCATAGTTTAGATGTATTCACACAGAACCCATGATAACCACCACGTCTGTCCTTATTTTAGCCCAAAGAGAGGCGCGAGCTACCATTGGAGGTGGCTCTAATGGAGATGGTGTCCAAGCCACCTCACTGCAGCAACGTGGTGGAGCTGCTGGACTATTTTGAAATGCCTGATCGCATCGTCATGGTCCTGGAACGACCCAGCCCCTGCATGACCCTCAGAGATTTTGCCAGACTTCACGACGGCTGTCTGACTGAAGCACAGACACGAGACATCATGCTGCAAGTGGTTCAGGCGGCTCGTCACTGCTGTGACCGCAAAGTGTTACATCGCGACATCAGGGCCGAGAATCTGCTCATCAATACCGACACGATGCAAGTCAAAATGATAGACTTTGTCTGCGGAGACTTACTGAAGGACACGCCGTACAGAAAGTATGCAGGTAATAATTTCAAAAGAAATATGCAGTAGAATCAGAAGGAAGCAATGGAGAACCGTTTTTGGCGTGCTTATTTTTTCTTGTGACCTTCATAACTACGCTTTTTCTCTCCTTTACACGCAGGCATTCGAGCTTTCTGTCCTCCTGAGTGGCTGATGTTAGGAATGTATGAGGGCATTCCTTCTACCATCTGGAGTCTGGGTATTCTCATGTACGACCTGGTCTGTGGAAACTACCCCTTTAGATCCGACAGAGACCTTGAAGACGGTCAACTGGCCTTATGTCCTGGTGTGTCTCGAGGTGAGTCGATACAGAAGCATCATATTTATACCTGTGTGATAAAGCATAGCAAAATGACTGGACGTCTAGCTCAACCTCTGTCTCGTCACTGCACACACAGATTTCCTCGATTTGATCATGTGGTGCCTGGAGTTCGAGCCTGCTTTGCGCCCATCTTTCGAGGACATCACCAGGCATGAGTGGTTCACGGAGTGAGTTCAGGTTAGACGGCGAGACCTAATTAATATGAGCTAAGGCTTTGCTGTAACAGTCGAGATTATACGATTGTACTGGATCAGTCATGAGTTCTGTATCACAGATGACCATGCTTATGTAATTATACGCAGAACAGATCATTATATGAAAGAAACAAAGTGTAAAAAAAAAGGGTTGCTATAGTGATTGAGCTACCTAGATATTGAACCACTTTTGTGATACCATTAAAGCCCAGGTTAAACCCAAAGCTGTGTCAATATCCTAAGAACCCTTGCTTTGTGATACACCATTCTAGAGGCAAGCATGACGTCTAGGTTGCACTCATGGTTGTGGCAATAATGGCCATGCTAGCAGTGGGTTATGAAACTCAAGCAGGGCTTTTATGTCTATTGCAACAGCCATTGCCGTTCACAAGAAATATCAATTGTGCTTCCTCGCAACAATGTTAGGTTAGATGTGATTCTTAACACGCCCAAAAGGTACACAAGCACAAAATAAAAATGTTTCAAGGCAGTGTATAAATCATGAGCTGTGAGGCGGGGGAAAAAATAAAAACATAACAGGGAATGTATCACGGCTGAAAGGTAGACCCTTGCAAAACAAAGGAAATGGGGGGAAAATGGTTCTGATCTCTACAATCTTTACAAGTGGGTAAACAGCTGGGTACCTTGGCTATCAGGTAAAAAAAAATAGTGAAGAGTCTGAATCATCTGGGTCAAAATTTGCTGCAGACAAACAGGCAGGCAGAGAGAAGAGAAGAGCACAGAAGGAAAGGGAGGGGGGTGGTAAATGAATGGAAAATGTGAATCGCGTCATGCATATTCCGCTTGGTTTTCGTAAAAGAGCGATGGCTATGCTGCTAGGCAGTGACTCCTGCGTAACGCTGATATTTGGCCTCACCAGTTTCCACTCTAATCTGGCTGAAGAGTAATGGGCCAGTGATGCGTTAATACCAAGCAGCACACTGGGCAACAAGTCCGTTGGTGGAGGATGGTGGCTGAGTGATTGTGTAGCAAGAAAAGGTCACAGACAGTGGGATCAGCCATCACACGACATTCTTATCAACTGCACCTTCACAACACCTTCAGGTGCTCTCCTAGTATACCATTTTCCTCACACGGTCCGTCTACAACCATGCCACACAAACCCAATCGCTTTACACACACTTTAAATATTACCACGCACGAGAACATTCCACTTAATCGCACCCTGATTTTTACCATGCTTTATCTCGCTCTCTAACACACACTTGTCAAAGCCATTAGTAGACAACATACAGCACAGTTCACACCTGGAGGGAGACCCTTGACTAGGGTTTGACGAGGAGGGCACAAAGTCATTTACTTAAATGCCACAGCACTAAGCTATGCATGTGACTTCCTCGACAGATATTCTATAATTAACACCAAGCTAGCAATTCCTGTTCAGACTAGTGACAGGTAATTACTATTATAATCCTGCAGTAAATGTGTGAGGTGCAACCTTTTACAATCAAAACCACATCAGACCGTGTTTACACACAGTTGTCCTCTGATGAAAGGGGGAAAAAACAAAACAAAACAGATTGATAGTTTCCTCAGGAAAAAATAAAGTCACAAAGGAGGTGTTAGATAGAGATTCTGGATTGCTTGTGAAATTTCTGTAAATGAAGTCACTGCATTTAACAAGCGGCAAGATTTATGAATGAGTCGGGCAGCAAGTGATCAAATTAACAGAGGGGAAGAAAGATGATGAGGTAATGATAATGAGAATGTAGAGAAGAATGGCATGATGGGATTTTCTAGCTAGTGTCCAGTGAAGCATATAGCTAATTGAGAAGAACTTTTCGGGGTTAGCACTTATCCAGGTTTTCCACACATATAATGGGGAAACATTCACTTCCACATAGTGCCATCCTTCAGTCTTGCTCTCATTCACATCCTTCTCTATAACACGGCTCACCATCAGGCCAAGGCTGTGACGCACTGCCTGATTAGGACAGTGAACCTGCTCACAGCCCGTTCTGTGATATATAACATGATGCACAAAAATACTGCCCAATATTTTCACAAAGTGCAACGTTTGCCTGACTGACAAGCATTTGATGTTAAATGATGTCAGAAGGCTTTTAAATCATCACCACTCTAAAGTTTCCATGTTATCATAACCTAGTCTAAAAATGTCAGGGTATTAATTTACCCTTTTTTTTCCAAAACATAAGCTGTGGTGAAAAGGTGAAAATTAAGGGATAATTTATTATAAAATTTTGAGTGCAATTTTGTGTATATACACAGATAAAAATATGTTTAAGATATTTTTCATAAAATGCCATCACTATAAGTTGAAACAGAGAGTGGCTGCAAGGATAAGTAGCACAAAAAAACCATCAATTTAGTCTGTAGTGTTGCTTAGCCTAAAACAGATGATGATTGAGTTATGGTCAGCAATGGCAAGTTCTGTATGTTTGAGTGGCGGCTGTGGTTCAGGTGGTAGAGTGTGTGTGTGTGTGTGTGTGTGTGTGAGAGAGAGAGAACTGGTGAATCGAACAGTGTACAGTGCTTTATAGAACCGCTAAGGGTAATAAAGCACTACACAAGCACAGACCATTAACCAAGATTCAACGTGTATGATTAAGTAAGGAACATGTGAGTGGCAGCAGAGGTTATCAATTTAACTTTTTCAGTATAATACACTGAATATTAATACAGCAGTATAATACACAGCCAAAGAGTTTTTAGTGCAGTTGTGTCCCCTGCTCAGAGGTGAGCGAGGGTTTGTGAAGTTTTGGTTGAGTCACAGCCATACATAAAACGGACAAGAACAACTGGAGTAAGGAACTTGATGGGGTGTAGAATAAAAAGGAATTAAAAAAAACAGAATGAAGAGGTAGATAATAATAGAAATCCATAATAATAGTGGAAATAGATAGTGGTGGAAATCCATTTTAAATGGTATTTTGAGAAAGTCAGTGATGAGGTAACTGTCTGATTATACACCGTAACAACCTTATTCAACAACTTTTCTATTCATAAGATGAGCAACGAAAAAAAAATGTATTTGATGCTGAGTTTTCAGACTAGCAATAGTAAACAATGTGGAAATCAGAGCAACAGACAAAAACAAAACATGAGCATCTGACAATAAAATATGCTGAATGCAAACTGAGTCATTAATCTTAGCTGTCTGCAATCAGACCCTGGTGTGCCTACTTGTTGGGCACCGTCTCCGTTGACCATGCTGGGTTGAGGAGGTGGTGGTGTGAGGAGTGGCAGATCTTGGCTGAGTAACTGGCTGGACTCCAGTGGAGGGGTGTGTTCAGCCATGACTCCTTCATTCAACCTAGAGGAGGCACAGGACACACAGTCTAGTCAGTTATACTGTATGTACTTGGACATAAAGGACCTCAGAGAAACTGACTGTACAACAATACAGTGACGATGGAATGGCTGTCACTACTGACATGTTTTAATCCAGGTGAAAAATTCTCATCCATCTACAGTACTGTGCAAATGTTTGAGGCACCTTTTCTTTTTTATTTATGTTTTTGTCAGTACAAAAACATTTTAGATTTCCAAACATTAGTTTTCCAGCACAAAATTAAATGTTCCAGAAAAATGTTTCTATGTCAGTAAATAAAAGCAGCATATTACACAAGAGACACTTTTCAGACAAAAAACAATGATGTTTTTTTATGTTTGCAGCAAAACCCAGCAACCAAGAATGACAGTCAAAGTCTCCAGATGAACCGTGGCAGGTTCTGCAAGATACTCAATAAAACTTACAGCTCATTTCCTTCTAAAACTGTAGAAAGTGTACCTGAGACTACGCTTTTTATGTCACACGAAATAATTACTATGGTTTAAGCGGAATCAAACACTTTGGTTCAGGCAGTCATTGGAAAATACTCACAGCAGGAAAGTGCCATATGTCAAGTGATGCAATATGCAAAATAACCTCACATTAAAATACTAAAGCTAGATTTAGAGATTATTTGAAGAATTGCATATTTTATTAACTCAAACTCAAGAGTAACTTCTGCGTTTATTTAAATCTTAGTAAGAGCGGGAATGTAAAGTTACACCCTGAGGATAAGCCCAATTAATTTGGATAGATCTGAAAACGTATTTATTTATTTATTTGAAACGCTCTCAGTCTACACTGGCAGTACAATATCGTCCACCATCTTTATTGTTTTGCGCTAAATGGGTCACATGACAAAATATATCATTTTCAAATATCTCGCTTTCAGTCCACACAACGCACAGAGAACGACACAAAAACAGCACTGTCAAATTCATTCACTTCTAAGAGCATTTATGCAAAGCTCTGTTTTCGCTGTCTCAGTGTGAGCAGAAGGCCAAAACATAGAGAAAAAGAGGTGTTTTCAAATTTATCCGGAGTAATGTGGATGCAGCCAGAGTAAAACGGCAGCATCTAAACTTCAACCATTTATAAACACATATAAAACCATTTACGTAGTTCATTGTCCTTCCTGGGGTCAACTGAGGTAAAATATTGAGTAATCTGCACAACAAACGTCACTTATTCTTCTCCCAGTGCACACTTTTAACACAGTTGTTTGTAACAGAGCTTATTTATAGCCTGACTCATTGTATTTAAGGACTGAGCTGCCTGGGTGACGTGAAACAGCACAAAGAAATCTTTTTTACTCTCCCTGTCACATGTATACCACCAAAACCACCACACGCATTCAATATAATGCAAATAAAAGCCCATCAGTCACAGTATGGATCCGGTGTCTACAAAATCACACACATACACACACACACTCCTGCGCGGTCTCTGATTGATCAGACTTGCAGTGAATCATAGACAGGGACCTAATAAGTAGGAAATGGCATGTGTCCTTGAAGCTAATTAGTATCTGGCGCATGCATTAACGGAGCTGATGGTGATCAGTTTAATCAGCCAGCCCCCTGCTTAAGTGTCAGGGGTGATGCGTGAAAGAATGAATCCCACTAAAGTCCTATTTTTGGACTAGTTTTACATAGGGAGGTAGGGTAATGCAGTAATTACCAAAGAATCTCAGGGATTTCAGTCCCATCCAGATCCATCACGTCAGTCATTTTCTACGTGATTGCATCTTAGAAGATTAGACCGTATTTTATCGTCTACAAAAATGACCAGTAGAAATAATACGAGGTAATATATAATGAACTTGAATTGACATCTTGATTAAAATAATAAAATAAAAATAAAAAAAAACCAACCCACCCAATCATCTCCTGTGGGAAGAGAGGTTTTACGCTTCAAGTATAGACACTTCCAGGAAACACTATCGTTTGCCACAAAAATGAAACCAAGTTTGAAACGTCGAACGAAAAATATAGATGATGTTTAACAAGACTTCCCTTCTGGGGGTTGTAGCGAAGCGGGGTTGTTTACCTAGCACAGGCAAAGCTGTTATGGTCATGTGCCCTACTACTGTTCAAACACTTATAATAAACCAGTGTTTCTCAACCAGGGGGGTGCAGAGAGATCAGAAGGAGGCCACAAATTGTTTTCAAGAAAAGGGGGAAAATATATATATCTATATATATATATATATATAAAATAATCACAGAGAGGGCATCATTTGAGTGCTTGTATTTTCTTGCTTTTCAAATAGAATGTGCTAAATGAAAAACCCCCATGTTCCCTCTCCCCCTGTATTTTCTTTCTACCGCAGAGAGGCAGAGCTTAGCCTGCTCTTCAGACCCCTTTAGCGTCTTATGTGCCAAAAATAAAAAGAAAAAGCACATGGCGGCAAATCTAGCAACTTTTTGGACACACCATACGACTGTCTTGGATTCCCTCTGCACTCTCACTGTGTCTGCTCTGTTCAGTGAGGTGCTAAGAAGTGGAGGTTTAACAATATCATGGATAACATTGATATACATGTATATATTTTATATAGAATAAATAATCATTATGCCTGGTCTCCTCCAATAGGGTGGGCGGGGTTGGTAGCTCATGATAGGGGAGGCTTTAGTTACAAAAGGTTGAGAACCTCTGTAATAAACTAAAGATCTGATAGTACAGTTGAAAACTAGCAGTTTGCATTAAAGTGAGGTGCATGTAGAACATATGCACTTTTTACTGCAACAACCACGCTTATACCATAGTCCATCTGAATACTCAGTTCCGATTGGCTGAAAGGTGAGCGTTCAAACAGTGTAATGCACAGGTAATTCCAGTCAATTTAATCACGGTTCTAAGTTAATGTGCTGCCTGTAAACAGTTGTAACCATAGTTACAGCTACATACAGTAGTTAGACTCACAGATTCGTTATTAGTAGAGATGCGGAACAGACACAGGTCATTCACACGCACAATCGCTCTCTATTATAATTCCTTCAAAGAAATGTAATCTTCTTGCACTACTTTATCTCTGTGTATGATTTAGAGTGGGAAGAATTCTAGATCTAACGACCTGTAAATACCTATCAATTTTCTGTTATTTTTATCCTTAAAATCAAATTTTGGAGTACATTATGGAAAACTTTAACATGTCAATGCATGCAAGTGACCACGGTATGAGAAGGACAAACCACACTACTTGTGTGTTACATGATTTTCATGCACTCCATGCGTTCGTGCATTATCCTTTACATATATACATACATCCATCCATAGATACATACATACCGTAATTTCCGGACTATAAGCTGCTACTTTTTTTCACACGCTTTGAACACTGCGGCTTAAACAATGATGCGGCTAATTTATGGATTTTTACGGGCTAACGAGTTT
>JAOUWY010000043.1:31933498-31945307 GCA_025728095.1 Prietella phreatophila | reverse complement strand
TGTGTGAATGGGTGAATGAGACACAGTGTAAAGCGCTTTGGATAAAAGCGCTATATAAGTGCACCATTTACCATTTTGCGCCATTTTGGTGAACATCTTCTCCAAGATGAGATTAATCTCGTGAAACACAAAGCAGTCAGCTATCGGTTTTGTCGTATCTTTTAACATCACTCAGCCACGGAACAGAATTACATTGCATAGGTGGCAGTAAATCAGACGGGGTCAGCACATTGGTGTTGGATGTTTGACTGATACAAAAATGTAAAGTGTAAAGTGCACTGGGGTTTGTTCACACATTTTTCATATCTTCTAGACATTTCACAGGTTTTTAATTGTTTTTTTTTTTTAATGATTTAAATGACTTTTCAAAAGTAGGGAATGTGTTTTTTTTTTATTATTATTTTTAAATAAATATCTTTTACCATGTGTTTTTCTCACATTTAATTTATTTTCACAGGTACACATGTTTTCAATTCAGTTGAAAGGCACACCTTGTCCACGTAAGGACATGATCACACGTGAAATGTCCAGAATGTGATTTTTCTGTTATGGAATAGAGTAAAATTTTTAAGGCTTTAAAAATAAGGCCCTATTTAGCTGTTTTGTGACTCAATGTGTGAGTGTGTGTGTGTGTGTGTGTGTGTGTGTGTGAGAGAGAGAGAGCTGGAAAGGGCAGTAATATGTTTAGAACAGCAGTTGATTGACTCTGAAATGTTGTATGAGGCCGTTCCTGAAATGATATGATGCCCTTTGATCCCTGTTGATCTGCTGCCACCTTTCTGGAAACAAAGGGCTTCATACATACAAACCCATGGCAGAGGGAAGGTTAGAGGAGACTGTACGCTCACATCATTGACCTCCATTTTTCGGCCTTTTCTCCTCTTTCTTACACTCACACAAGGGCTGTTTTCACAGACAGTGAATATTTTCATATTCATCCACATGTGTGGATAGTTCTCTGTATTCATATCTTTTTAAAATTCTGTTTATTTTTTTTAAAAACATGACTCATTTTGATTACTGAAAGAACCATGCTTAAAGGGACGGCTGTTGTTGTTGTTGTTGTTTTTACTTGTGAAGTGCACATTTTAAAAGTCATTTTTAGTGGTTCAGAAGACTGTGACAGAAATGTCAGTGTCAAATTCAACGTAATTGTTGTAGCAACAACAGTGCAAACATTACCCCCCCACCCCAAAACTAACAGCATATGTCAGAACCCAAAAACCAGAACCTGAAAAAATAATGCCTTAACTAACATGTTTTTCTATTTGTTACAGAACTTTCACTTAAGGGTCTCAAGAGGTACTCAGGTTTAGGCAAAGATGTTGACGTTATGACTAATCCAACTAAAATTCCTTTAGCCAGATTTTCTGATGTTTATTTATTTATTACTGTTCAAACTCATCCTTACCTTGCAATAGTGTATTAGGTGTTCAACTGAAGGTAATTGAAGGTATTCAATTATCACCAAGATAAGCATGGATTTCGCCATGTGATCGTTAAAACCCTGATTAAGCAATCATTACTCAACCTCTTTGGCATCTGCTAGGTTCTCTCTCTCTCTCTCTCTCTCTCTCCATGTGTGTGAGCTCTCTATAACTCGTGGCTTTGCTCTGAATTGCATCACTAGCGCGAAGCATACCTACTGAATTTATTATGTTTTTTTTTTTGTGCATTACTTGCTGTGTGTTTAATACGACCTACATGGCCTGTGTGGTCGATCCTCTCGTATGCGTCTGTGTACAGAGCATGGTACTAAAGCCCCGAGACGTGTTCGTGTTTTTGTTGTCTCTGCTCTAAGTGTGCACAGAGGAATTAGTGTGCCAATAATTTCGAAACCACACTGGACTTCACCGCAGCTGAGTTTTAACAAATGGTAAAAAAATGACTAAATCGGGCTTTCTGCCTATAACATAGTGTACCATGGGACCTTTACTTTCAGATAGCATGAATATACTCGAGACTCAACAGTCCATCTACCGTCATGTTTTGCTAGGTGGGAGGAGCCAGAGAACCAGGAGGAAACTCACATGAACACACGTACATACAGTGACGAGGGAATGCACCACCGACCCTGCTAGTTTTAGTTCATAAACAGCCTAAATACCAGCGTTATCCATGCTACACCCATGCTCTCTGACACTACAGTGGACAAATGCTAATCCAATAACTGGGAAATTTAGCCAACAGAATGAAAGCTGTTATTGCAGCACCATCCAAGTGACCCTGCGCTCTGACCCCATCTTTCTAACAAGCGGTGGTATGCGAAGAAAATCAATTTCACTGTGCTGAAATGTAAATGTGAGAAATAAAAGCTTCTCGTAAGTATAGACAGGGATCAGTCAAATCATGAGCGAAAAGAAGGCACCTGTCTGTCTGTCGAATGCAGTGAAAGATGAAATTCACCTAGGGCAATGAGACAGCTGTGGATGATGGTTATAATAAAAGATATTACTCATTTTCCATTCTAAACTTATAGACTTTGATAAAGTGTCACTAATGCTTTCTTTCTGTAGGTTAAATAGGCAGGTGCTCACTTGCCTGCCAGCTCAGGATAATATTAACTTCAACGAAAAGAATACAGAGATGACAACAGAGTTATTGAGAACTCCAAATCTATCTCATTTTCCTGCACGCTGTCCTCTACACATGACAATAGGCATAGAAATCATTTTCATGGTCATATTTATTACTTTATCCATTGCATATTAAATTAAATGCAAATGAATGCAATAAATAATATTGTTTTTACACAATAAGTGAGCTGATGTCTTTTAGTGGATGTCTTTTATCTGAATCTTTCAATGCAATTTTCTCTTAAAAAAAAAAATTTTTTTTACTTCAAAATGCTAGAACTCAACTTGTGATGCTTCAGATGTTGTGTAGTAGAGCATTGTGGCTTGTCTGAACACTGTGTGATCTCAGAACACAAACAGCTTCTCTGAGTGCAACAGTTCCCTAGATGTGTCCTTTGAGGTCAAATGAAGTTAAAAAAAAAAAGGTACTCGGGTTCCTGTTGCATCACGTTCATTTGGATCCTTGTAGGCAGTTAATCCTTGGCATCACCGACGCTTTTCGGTAAAACGCTCTGAAGGCCGAAGAGCCGGGCTTACGAGTATGGTTCAAAAATGCTTTTATACAAGCACATATTTCATGTGCTACATTCTAGCTAAGGACTCGCAAGGTTATTTGCCATACGTAGAATTATTGAGCCTTTATTTCAGGTTGGATATTTGCAAGTTTTCTCTCAGCAGGTTTAGGTTCTGTTCTCTGAAATCTCACTAAGCAATAGTAATGTGTTGAGCTGCGTGTCATGCTGCACTGCACTAATGCATCTTATGGGTGCAGGAAGAGCACTTTAAGTGATTGAAGCAGCGCTGCAGTCGTCATAGGAGTTGGAACGTTGCTTAATGACTGCTTCTTGATTGTGCTCAGTGATTGCTCTGTCCCTTAGAGAGCGAGAGCAGAGTTGGGGTCCTTATTAAAGCTCAGGAGCATCTTCTTGACTGATGCATGGATGCTTACGATAAACTGTCCTGGATTCCCCTTGTGGCATCACAGTTTAATAGTAATTATTGCTAATAATTACTCTATGATATCAATATGTAATAGAACTGATATCATGATAACCTATGTCATCATAGACTTTTCTGAGATCTAGTGAGAATCATGATTATCTTTTTATTACTTCATGCTTTTTAAGAAAAATAAAGGGGGAACGATATAAAAAGAAAGTAACATTGAGAACATTTTTGATTCTTTAATAGGTTTTTCCTTCATTTCAGTGTTAATAGAGTTTTCTCGCCAATAAATAGTCATGTAATTTAATTACTTTAAAAAATATAGATTTATTTGTAAATGCAGCAATACTACTCAACTGGCAGATTGTTGGGGAAACAACATACTGTGTTTACATATCGTTTATAGTGCAACCCCGATTCCAAAAAAGTTGGGATGCTGTGTAAACTGTAAATAAAAACAGAATGCAATGATTTGCGAATCTCTCAAACCCATATATTATTCAAAATAGAACGTAGAATCATTTCAAAATATTTCAACTGAGTAAATATACCATTTTAGGACAGAAATGAGGTAATTTTAAATTTGATGGCTGCAACATGTCTCAGAGAAGTTGGGACGGGGGCAAGAACGGGCTCGAAATGTACGACTTACTACAAATAAATAGCGGGAGGTTATTTTTGCACAGGTCAGTAACATGATTGGGTATAAAAAGAGTATCTTAGAGTGGCGGAGTCTTTCAAAAGTAAAGATGGGCAGAGGTCCACCAATATGCGAAAAACTGCGTCCATAATTTGTGGAACAATTTCAGAATGATGTTCCTCAACGTAACATTGTGAAGACTCCTCATCTACAGTACATAATATCATCAAATGTTTCAGAGAATTTGGAGAAATCTCTGTGCGAAAGGGATAATGGTGAAAATCAATATTGCATGCCCATGATCTTCGGGCCCTCAGGTGGCACTGCATTAAAAACAGGCATGATCCTGTAATGGAAATCACTGCATGGGCTCAGAAACAAGTCCAGAACTCACTGTCTGTGAACACAGTTCGCCGTGCCATCCACAAATGCTGGTTAAAGCTCCATCATGCAAAGAAGAAGCTATATGTGAACATGATCCCGAAACACTGCTGTCTTCTCTGGACCAAAGCTCATTTAAAATGGACTCGGGCATTGTGGAAAACTGTTCTGTGGTCAGACGAAGCCAAATTTGAAATTCTTTTGGGAATCCATTCACGCCGTGACCTCTAAACTAAAGAGGAGAGAGACCATCCGGCTTTTTATCAGCACTCAGTTCAAAAGCCTGCACATCTCTGATGGTATGGGGTGCATTAGTGCCTATGGAATCAGCAGCTTGCACATCTGGAAATTCAACATCAATGCTGAAAGGTATATACAGGTTTTAGAGTAACGTATACTTCCATACAGATTCCATCCCACCTTTACTTCAGAGAGACTCCGCCTCTCTAAGATACTCTTTTTATACCCAATCATATTACTGACCTGTTGCCAAATAACCTAATTAGGCTGTTTAATTTTAGTAACTCTTATTTTTCTAGCCTTTTGTTGCCCCTGTCCCAACTTTTTTTCTAAAATGGTACGTTTCCTCCATTTATACATTTGACATATATATATATATATATTTTTTTACATTCTATTGTGAATAATATAGGGTTTTGTGAGATTTGCAAATCATTCTGTTTTTATTTACATTTATTTATGTTTATTTACACAGCGTACCAACTTTTTTGTAAAAATGGCGTTACTCATGAAATATCGAGATTTTTCTCATATTGTCGCTCCCTAGCTTCTTCCCACTTCCTAGTGTAAATAAACTCCACTCCGATGAGTGTCTGCATGTGCATCATCAACATATTAGATTTTAATTTTTACCCCAAAGTCTCATATTAAGTTCAGATATTCTTTAAGACTTTCCATAGCTTTTGTTTAGGTGCTTAAAAAATTCTTCCTGCATCTTGGAGGTGTATATAGAGATTGTGTAGAAGTGTATTCCTCTTAGTCAGTTTAAAAACAATGCTAGCTAATTGCTGGAAGTTGTCCTTCAGCACAGGATACTCGTCATTCTCTTACCTTTATTTGGTAAAAACAATAAAAAAACTTCCAGTTTCAGAGCATTACAGCAAAAAAAAAAAGTCGTTTTCCACTTCACTACACAAAATTCTTTCTCAGACCATTAAGCTGACCTAAATGGCCATATCCCACCTACTACTGGCAGCCTTTCTAAAATGTACGAGTGTGTGTTCACCGTGTCGCTAACATGTACTGTTCATTATAAATGAGAGCACACATAATAGGTGCACTTAATCCGAAAGTAACGAATGACGCTGCAGATAAATGACGTAGGCCATTACAGAGAGTTACACTATGAAAATAAACAACCTTTTGGATGATGGATGTAGATAATCTGAATGGGTGTAGATAATTAACAGAGCACACATTCCTACAAAGCTCAGGATCTGCTATTTCCCCTCAGCACTCTAGATAATGGGGGATTAAGACCGTTTAATTGAATCAGAGATGAATAACAATCATTTGTACAGCGTTCGTAGAACATTCAGAAAGCAACGTGAGCCTGCTGAAGAGATAAAAGACCAAAGATAGAATGACTGTACACAGGTACACGTTTGTTTTACCTCCTTGAGAGGTACAGTGAGGGTACAAATCAAGAACAATTGCTTAGAATCCCAGTCATGGATCCAACTGGTCTTTTTAAATTTTTTTTATTTGTTTGTTTGGATTATTACCCCATTTCTTCCCTTTTATATCACATGAGGGCAAAGGCTAACACTGCCTTCCCTCGAGACATGACTTCATCCAAATACCTAAGCTCACAGACACCCATGATTAGTTTGTGTCTCTCTGACAGTGGAGAGAATCATGCCATCCCTCCTGCCCAGTTACCTCTCTTAGACTCTTATAATAGTCTATAAGTCTGTTTTTGATATAGTGGTAATAAAGTTCCAGCACAGTCTCCCAATAAAATGCACTCCCAAATCCCAGGGAGAAAGTAAACCTTCCACTGAGCACATCGCTACTTTCTGAAGATCACTACATGTAGAATAAAATACAGGAAATGAATGGAATATATGTGATAAGGAATGGTTTATACTGAATTTGAGTAGGGATAGTGGATTGTGGGGTATTTGATGAGATGCTGATGAATGATTTAATGGCTTAGGACTGTAAAAACAATAAAGAGGACTATAGAAGTATGGATAAACTAGCATTTTGGTCAATCAACACACAGTAGTTGACACACGTGTTGATCATTCTGATGTTCAGTGAATGGAAGGCACCAGAATGAAACCTGGGTGAACAGAGAGAGATGTGAAGCTCATCAGTAATGATGTAGGTGAGAAAGAGAAGTTTTCAGCCTGTGCAGTGGGTAGGTGCACACACGAACTTGCACACTATTGTACTAACATCAAATTGATTCTTTGATGCATGTGAATCTTTGATATCTGTCTGTCTGGCGAACCACCAAGCATTTTTCAGAAGGTCACACGGGTGCATTTCCACAGGAGATGGCATTTTTAGCTCCTGTGGCTTAGTTTCAGGAACCTTTTTTTAGTTCTGACTCCAAAATGGGTGCACAAACCAGAAACTGTTGGCATGGAGTCTGCTGTACCGAACATCGCTTCATGGAATGACACACTCTATTTATTAGCTAGCATTTTAGAAACCTTTGGTTAAAGCAGGCTGCATCTCTTGTGCTTTTTATTTAAGACTAGAGGCAAAAATCATGAGTGTGCTTTGAAAACACTTTTAGTGGGCTAATTTTATTTGCACAACAAAACAAAATGGTTAGGGATGACATACAATTTTAGAAAACTACATGAAGTGGCAAAATTGCAATCACACGAAATTGTCATTTGCTGTGATGCTTGTTGGTAAATGAGACCTTTTTAGCGGTACTCGTTTTCGACACGTGAATCAAAGAGGGCTTTGGCTGAATGCGCTTTGCGATGATGCGACATGATGCATATTGTCCCAAATCTGCGGTCATTTTTATTTTTTTTGTACAAATTGCAAGCTCCTGCGAATGCTCCAGAGTCTTCTTGATTTTGCTTTCATTTTTGCGAGCGCAAAATCCTGGAGGGGGCGCATGGTGGCTTAGTGGTTAGCACGTTCGCCTCACACCTCCAGGGCCGGGGTTTCGATTCGTGGCCCTGTGTGTGTGTGTGTGGAGTTTGCATGTTCTCCCTGTGCTGCGGGGGTTTCCTCCGGGTACTCTGGTTTTCTCCCCCAGTCCATATACATGCATGGTAGGCTGATTGACATGTCCATAGTGCATGGATGGGTGTGTGAATGAGTATGTGATTGTATCCTGTGATGGACTGGCACCCCGTCCAGGGTGTACCCCGACTTGTGCCCGATGCTCCCTGGGATAGGCTCCAGATTTCCCCGTGACCCTGAAGAAGATAAACGGTATAGAAGATGGATGGATGGAAAATCCTGGTGGATCAAACCAGGAAAAATCTTTGTGGTCACGTGCTGAGGAGTCACGGTGAGAGCAGACACTGCGACAGTTTCCAGTAACTCGATTGTGAGTAAACCAAGTTCGTCTTGTGTTCCTGTTTGAAATAGTAGTTTGCTAAATGAATTGCCAAAAAGCAATCTGGTAAAAGACAGATCAATAGAAAAGACTATGTAACTCTCTACAAAACCTTAATTCCCCTCACTGCATACTATACGTTACAAACTTATACTTGAAGCAACTGTATAGATCTTGTTCAGTGCAATTACAGAAGTCTCACAGAACTCCTTAAGAGGTACTGGAAACATTGATTGAGATGAGTAGAGTGTAGTGGTGTGTGTGTGGGTGAGAGAGAGGCAATGATTGGTGAGCAGTCACTGCTGAAATCAGTGGAAGAGCTCATGTTCTCATGATTGCTTGAGGGTCCACCAATCACATTGCTGTCAGAGAGGACAGGCGGCCTAATGAGAACGTGTGGCACAATGTGTGTGGGAGAAGAGACCAGGGAAAGCGAAAGAGAGGATGATGAATAAAGGAAAGATGAGGTGCATTCATTCTAAGAGGAGTTCATTTTTAAGGTATAGAGAAATGCTGAAAGAAAAGACCATTATTTGAGCAAACAAGCAGATATTGTTACAGCTGTATAAAAAAGTGAGGACTTTGCTGCTCCTAAACATCATTTGAAGCACTTGTCGGGGTTCGGGTTGTGGTTGGGTGGCTTTTCCCTGATGGCCAAATACCAAAGACAAGCCATTAAAACTTTTACAATATACATAAGCAACATTTCTCATAGGGTTTTAGGGTTTGTTAATGTGTAAGCAGAAATAATATAACTTGTACCAATGCTTCAAGCAAACAGCCCCACTAATAGATTCATGTCATTATGTTTTTAAGAGGTACACATACACTTTATGACCAAAAGTTAGTGGACACTTGACCATCACACTCGTATGTGGTTCTTCCACAAAGTTGGAATTGTATAGAATGTCTTTGGATGATGGAGCAATACAAGTCCCCTATACTGCAACTAAAAGGCCCAAATCAGTTCCAGCATGAGAATGTCCGTGAAGTGAGCAAGTGAGCTCCGTGAAGACCTGGTTTGCCAGGGTTGGACTGGAGGAACTCGAGTGCCCTGCACAGAGCCCTGACCTCAACCCCACTGAATACCTTTGGGATGAACTGGAACGCTTACTGTACATCATTCCTCTTCACCCAACATCTGTGCCTGACCTCACTAATGCCCATATGGCTGGATGAGTACAAATCCCCACAGCCCCAAAGCCTTCTTTGAAGAGTGTAGGATATTATAACAGCACAGGGAGATGGAATGGGATGTTCAACAAGCATGTATGTCTGTGATGGTCAGGTGTCCACAAATTTTATAATGTGTATAATGTATACCTTATAAGACATGTAATGTATTTCTGTAGGTAGCACTGAATCTGACAACTCCTAAACCCCTTCTCTTATACATCAAACTACAGTCTATCCTTTCTATTTGACTGTAATGATCGCAGCCACCAAACAACAAGATAAATGTCCCGTTCTGTGTTTGATCTGGGATCAATAAAGAGCAGCCAGCAGTGTGTTATGGGTCCATTCCTGCTATGGACCACCATTAGTCTTCCTGCAGGCAAATCTCCAGTAGTGTGAAATTTCAGACATTTTACGTGGCAAGAGGACACCTGACAGCTTTGTTTTATTATTGAACTGATATTATAAACACCACCGGGATGATGGTGTAGGTCTACATCGTTAAAGCTGTTGGATGGAATATTACCCAATTTGCACGTAGAACTGTCATCTATTCTATACATGATGCTACCAATCAGAACTTGGCTATGGAAGAGGCAACAGAGACATCAGTTCATTGATGAGGCTTTTGGATATCAGACATGGGATAGCACCAGAATGAGCGTAACGCTTGTGACCAGAGTCATCATGAGTTCTCTCAATACCACATTTTACACTCACTCCTACATGGATGACCAAAAGGCAAGACAAGAAAGCCACATTCTAAGCGCCCTGATATCGGTGTAATCCTGGACTCCTGGGATTATTTGGTGTGAAAAGCATACACTTCAGTACGAGATCTTCTCTCACTATAAAAGATTACCTGACCTTAAAGACATGATGGGTGTTGATCCCTTTGTGGCAACTGCACACGTCTCTTGAGCCCTTCACTGGATCTGTCTCTGATGGGGAGATTATATAATGCCCTTAAGTGGCTTATCGGAGAGAAACGCTGCTGGAGAATGCGAGAGTCAGACTTTGTTCACCTTGTTTTAAAAAAGATTATCCAAACTCACAAAAGACAAGACAAAACACATCCAGTCAATAGGAATACAAATCAATCATTGCTCTTATGAATAGCACAGGTGATTGACGTCTAAGTACTTAAGATATACAGTTGTGTATGTTAATGTATAGAAGAAAAACCTTCAGTAAGATTTGAACAGTAAGTAATTGCCACCTGAGATTCAGGATTCACAAGAAACCCACAGGGCAAATCCTTCACACGTCATGTCCATGTACTGAAGCAAGACTCCAGATCCAGTCCATGCTTAATGGCATGGCCGTCAGCTTTGTTCTAGTTGTATGTATGCTTAAGAAGATTGTTTGATACAACATGGTAACACTTATAGGGCAGCAAAGAACCTTGGGGTACATGTCAAAACATGTAAATGGCATGCTTATACACTGTCTCATTCACACACACTCCTCACACCAATGGAAGCAGATAAGCCATGCAAGGTGCTAACTTGCCATCGGGAGCAACTTGGGTTTCAGTGTCTTTGCCCAAGGACACTTCGGCATGTGGAGTCACGTGGGCCGGGAATCGAACCGCCAACCCTACGATTAGTGGACAACCCGCTCTAGCAACTGCGCCAATAAAGTACCAACAGCCAGGTTCCAAAATGATGAGCACTTGCTCACGGTAATGGTTGCACTGAAAAAACAAACAGAACATAACCTTGTATCAAATTAAAGGAAAAGTTTCAACTTGTTGCGATTTATTTATTTATTATTTTAGAAATCTGAACAGATTGACAAGGTTTTTTTTTGAAAGTTACTTTCAGAGTACTTTCTCTTTGCAGCGACTAGGTGAACTTTGACCTTTTACACATCAGGACTCGAATGAAATGCATGGTAAAGATGAGAGCTGGTCAAAAGTGATTTCTGAATATGTATATAAAACGTTTGATAAAACATCAACTCTACAGTGGACATCAGCACAGTTGATTCTGCTTTATGATGTGTCATATGAGACAGAATGGCATCAGACTTACATGTCAGTCTAGATTGCAGCTTTAGTTATTTTTATAGATGCTTGCACCCTCCTCCTGTCTCAGATGGTGTGTTCATTTGACCAGATGTGTCAGAGAGAGAGAGATGCTTGTTAGCTTTGCCAATCAGCATTCTTTTATCTCCAGCACTCAAAACTCGTTCATCCTCATCCATCCCTTGTTCAAGTCTCTCCTTATGTCTGTGATATCAAACTCAAGAAACCCAAATGAAAGGGTTGTTAATTATTTAAGTGTCTCTTGACCTATACTCATTCTGTTTAGTGATGCAAGACAGTGACACAGAAGTGAACCCAAGCACAAACCGAAGATGCACGTGAGCGGCTCAGATTTATACCCCTGAATTATTGGGTGGCTGTGGCTCAGGTGGTAGAGAGGGTACTTGTACAATCGTATGCTCGGCCCACGTGACTCCACATGCCGAAGTGTCCTTGGACAAGACACTGAACCCCAAGTTGCTCCCGATGGCAAGTTAGTGCCTTGC
>JAOUWY010000043.1:31910210-31921785 GCA_025728095.1 Prietella phreatophila | reverse complement strand
GTGTGTATATATATATATGTGTGTGTGTGTGTGTGTATATATATATATATATATATATATATATTTCCCTCCATGTTTGCTTCACACACAGCAATGTGGTCAAGTGCGAGGCTTTATAACCGTCGCAGTTCATTATAAAGGCCAGTTGAATCCTGCAGGATCGCACATCTTACTTTCTCTCTTTTCTAATGAATTCCCAATAAACACACCTACAGTGTAGGTGATGAAAACCAGTGCAACTGAATAAAGCTAAAAACGAAAGCGTCATCATTCCATTGCTGGATTTGTGGCTTTAAACGCTAGTTATGTTGAAGTGCTTCGATACAAAAGCCACTCGAACTGTTGAAAATCATTAGAGCACTTTTACGAGTTAAAACACTTCAGAAGAGATTTCGCTTGGTTGATAATGAATCACACACGGTTTCTTTTTCTTTACGACTTTACAAAACGACATCATACCCGGGCTTTCTTCTATTTATTTATCTGTTTATTGTTCATTACTACAGTGAAACATGGCACTCGGATTGTTTGTGGCCCTTCTATACTGTCTAATTCAGTTACGGTGTGGTTCATGTGATGGCGCCACCTAGAGGACACACTCAAAACTTCACTCATGCATGGCGTCCTGACATGTACGCAGAGATGTGCGCTCAGAAGTATTAATCAGCCTTGATGCATTTATATGTGACGAATGACATCGGGCTTCAGATTTATTCGTAATTCATTTGTAGGAGCATTTAAAAACTGGTACTCATTATTCCTTCATTTTGGAAAAATTTTCGTATCCTACTTATGCATCGGGAAGGGCTTTTGTAGTGTATTAGATCACATCACCTGCTTGTTCACTAGGTCAGGGAGTAAGAATACTGCTAAAACTCTGTTTCAATCTATACATGCACAAATTTTGTGACAAATTTGGACTTTTTGTTACATACCATGTGTAGTCCCGCCTAGGGCCATGTCGGATAAGGACTACACTTTCCTGTCTCGCCCGCGCTCGAGTTCGCCGGAGTTCTGATTAGAACACCTGTAACTATTTTAAGTTATATAGGGACCTCCGAAGCTGCAGCCCGATGCGACGTATTCGTCCAGCAGCTTCTGCTCTGTATGATACCTAGCGCCATGTTTTCTACTGCTCCCTCAGTTCCTAGATCATGCGTTATACTTATGTCCTGTCTCGTCTATTGTCCGTTTCCCTTGCTTACCTGTCTTTCCCGATATCCAGTCCTCATCCGTCGCCCATTCTCTTCGTAGTTATTCTCCTCATTCCACTAGCCTGCGTTTGTCTCTGTTACCGTACCGTTACACTTTTCAGGAGCTATTACATTTTAACCTCACTGATTATAGACATTGACTACATTTACGTGGACAGCAGTAATCGAATTATTGACCTTATTCTGAATAAGACAATATTATTTTCATGTTCCTGTTTTACATGTTTTAGAACATGGATCGATTAACAGCACATGTCATTATGTCCCTGCGCTACGTCATCCGACGTCCCTCCAGAATTTCCCATATCGACATATAGTTCAAGTTCGTTATGGTACCGTATACAGTTTAGGGTGTTTGTATTTACATTTTATATGAATGCTTTAAGTGCAGTTAATTATTTGCCATGCTGTGTGTGCAAACTGCTTGAAGCAGTGGGCTGCATCCCAAACCACGTACTTACTGCCGAGATACATGTATTCAGTCTGCATTAGACACTTGGAATGTACCACAAATGTCAAGCATGCATTTTTCCTGTTTCTCTTTGAAAGCTAATGTACATGAGCATAGGGATATGGGTGCGAGAGGAGAAAAATATGGGTAGATTTGCCACTTTCTCCATATTACTATCGGGTTATTTTGCTTTTGATTCAAAGTGTGAAATCTCTATATTTTTCTGCTTTGAAAGGTCAAGTTTAATAAGATGTGTGTAATGAGTTTGGACATGGACAGGTGTTGACACCTGCACTTAGCTGCATTCATGTGCATGAAATTAAGCGAGGGAACTCTTTCGTTTCCGACGAACCAGCCAATCATTGTGTTCCTGTTATCAGCAGTTTTAGCGTGACAACCACATCAACATTTGCATAAGTGCACAGCATTATAATTGTTGTTGTTGTTTTTTTTTTCAAACCTAGCTTAATCTTTAATCCCTATTTTCAATTTTTTTAATGTTTCCTACTTGCTTTATTAGTAAATGTTTTAATTTTTTAGAAGTTGTATATTCTTTTCTTTTTGGAACATCCTAGGTTACTTAGACAACCTTATTTTTATATGTTCAAACTGTATGCAGTAACTTGTGCCAATGGCAAGTTTAAGTACTTCTGATTTTAACAGATTTGCCTATCTATTGATTTATTCGGGATTTGCGGAATTGATTGGATGAAGGCTAACACGTGTGTCACTCTGAGACACGTGAAGGTATCCAATCGCAATGTACCACAATCGGAGGAAAGCTCTATCTCCCCTCTTCCTCCTACTTCAGCTCACAGATGCCCATAATTGGCTAGTGTCACTCTGATGGACAGGGGAGAGAAAGTATGCCCCTCCCACACAGAAGGCACAGAGAGTTTCACTCTCTTGGCTCCCAGATCTCGCCTTAAGGCAAACCCTTTTCTTTTGCAATGTTTTGAGCATTTCTGAATGTTATACAGATCCAGAAAAGTACAAAAGAGATTGTGCTCATCTGGTTCTGTCACAACAGGGAACGAGACCTAGTTCTAATTTAATAGGTAATGTTGTTTAAAAATATCCTGATGAGTCCAGTTAAGTCACTGTAGCTACAGCCACTGATGTCCAGAGTGTACATCACTGACTCCAGAATCCTATCTACTTTTCTGGAGATGTGGAAAAAAACAAAGAGTAGTTGTTAATTCACATCATATACATACATATACACACTGCTCATAGCATTTTTGACCTTGGACAGTTGGCTTGTGTATCTGCATTAATTGACTGCACAGGCACGTTGTGAGTGTGACCTTGGTTACTTTAAGAATACAAACTAATGTTGGGATTTAATGGCTGGAGTCTATGGCTGCAGTATAATACCTAAATAAAAATGATCAGAAATGAACCCCTCTCACAAGGTCACACAAAGAAATTGGGTTCTCTGGTTTAGTATCTGGCTGAATGTCATCGCATAACAATAACTGCTCGCTCGTGTTCATAGACAGTCGTTTATGCTTGGTTCAGAGGTATTTAAAACATGCAATAATTGAACTAACTCTCCAGTCATTGAGTAGGTATGAATGGAATGAGTAGTAAATCAGCGGCTGTGATATGTGATATTACAGATGTTACAAGTCTAAATGCCAGACATTCAGACATTTCTCACTTAATACGGATCAGTAACCATAGCATGTCAAACGTCTGGATAGTTTCATTTTAGTTCTGGGTTATTTTAGGATACGATGAGAGAGTGCTCGATGAAAGAGAACTTATGAGAAGTCATGGTCAACATTAAAGTCATATCATTGCACCTAGCCATTGAAGGTAGCTTGTATATATAAAAAAGGTAATATGAATAGACTTCTAGTGTCGTAAACATTAAACTATGGATTTGGCTCCGATGTGGTGTGTTACCTGAAATAGGGGACAGGAATATGGTTCATATTGCAGTGTTAAAACTCTTTTGCAGTGCATTATATAAAATTCAAGGCCTTGATGCTCACCTAAAAGACCTTGTCTGGAACAGCACCCTCCTACCGCAACTCTATCCTGAAGGCTTACAATCTGCGATCAATCAACGAAGTAGTTCCTCCTCAGCATGGCTCAAGGTCCCTTTCCAGAACCTTCGAACTAACTGTTCCTCAGTAGTGGAATGAACTTCCAATCTCAATCCGGACCGCAGAATCTCTCACCACCTTCTAAAGACCCACCTCTTCTTCAGTGAACACCTAACCAACCCCTAAAAAACAAACAAACAAACAAACCAAAACCTTACTCTGGCTCTCACACCTCTACTCTGTGCACTTTGCTTCTCTAGAACTTAATTAAAAGATCTTGTATGGTAGCACTACTTGTATTGTTCTCTGCTTGATAGATCACTTTGCTTGCATTTCCTCATTTGTAAGTCACTTTGGATAAAAGCGTCCGCTAAAAAAATAAATGTTAATGTAAGAATAAACCCTTGCAGATGTGCTCTTATAGGAAAATAATGAACAATGGGGTGCGGTGATGCATCCTGACACGAAGCATATTCCCCAAACAATGACCCTTTTTATTTATAAATGAATGACGCATGAAAATTCTAACAATTTATAATTACATTTAGCGTTGTGGAACATCCAAGAAGCAGTTTAGTTCCTGCTGTTGCTTCTGTTATAGCAGCTATAAACAGTTGTTCCCTCACCAGCCCCTCTTTTCTTTCTCTATCTTGATTTGAATATAACACACACACAAAAAAATGTGGCTTCTCACGTCATTGGGAAACCACAAAACTCGAAGCTTTCTTGTGGTGGAAAACTTAAATTAGCTTTACCTCACGTGTCACATACTGTAGTGTAGATCGGACACTGGAGAATGCTTCCGATAATGCTAAAGAAATGTCTCTTCACAGAAAACATCACCATATCAGCAGTCACTGTTACTATAGAAACAAATTAGAACATGGGCTGGTGTTATAGAAAATGAATCGACAACTGCTGACCAAACGTATAATAGAATTCAACAGTGCTGTGGTGTAATGAAATAGACATAGTCCCTTGGCCACCAGTGTAAGGAATGCTAACCATCAGAAAGTCTTATTATTATTATTATTATTATTATTATTATTTAGAAAGATGTACATGCATCCTAGCATTTTGGACATCTCTTAACCCTGTCCTGCATCGTGTCCACACTACTAGACAGTCAATTTATGCATTTAAAAAAAATAGATATTCTTTTATTTAGTATTGATTTAGGATAATATGCAAATCACTTGAGGACTTCTGTAGCTCTTTAGACTACACTGCAAAACCGGATAAGTTCATTTAACTCAAAAGACTTGAGGAAACTAATTACCGTATTTTCTGGACTAGAAAGCGCACAGGATTATAAAGCGCAATATCAATGAATGGGTCTACTTTCATACATAAGGTGCATCGGATTATAAGGCGCATTCAGCAAAACAAAACAGTCAGATAAATCAAACTTTATTCAACTCATTGTTTCGGACACGTTGACAGGAGACACAAGCAAGCGCAGATCACTGTCTTTATTAATAACTCAAGGTAAATACAGACGCGGTCATCACGGTTAAACTGGCAACAGGGCATTTATACACTTAACATCATAAGTGACTAGACCGCTCCGAATGAGTCAACGTGTCTAAGCACATCCAAAGCAAACATAAACAATCGCGAGCAAAGTGCTCGGTAACTCAGGCATTTAAATAACTGAGGTCATGAAACAGAAAGTAAACACACCTGTGATCCATTCACGCGAATACGCACGCTAACCCGGAAGTGCGTGAACCAAAAACAGTCCTTTCAAATGAAGAGCCACAGCGGCCTCTGGCATTAATGTTGAATTCTCTCGCAGCTGCTCTTTTCCCATGTTCTACTGCGTGTCTGATAGTCTTGAGTTTGAAATCTGCTTCGTAAGCATTTCTATTAACAGGCACCATTTTGGGGTCCTAATAAACACACCGTAATATTACTGTAATGCTCCAACAATCCATCAAGCGGTGCGGCTTCGTAGCTTACCAAAGTCATTCTAAAACATTTTGACAAATTTTTGAGCACCACATAAAATCGGTTCGAGGTCAGTAAGCACAACCAGAATCAATAAATAAGGTGCACTGGATTATAAGGGGAACTGTCGATTTTTGATAAAATTAAAAGATTTGAAGTGTGCCTTATAGTCCGAAAAATATGGTACCTTGAAATTTTTAAGTTAATAATTTATTTAAGCCAAATACACTTCTTCTTATCCACCCATGCTAAGTAGCGTATTGGGTGACGAGAGGGAAATCCTGCTTGCTGTTTCCATAGCGGTTAGGGTTTTTACAGGGATGGGTTGCTAGCCTGATGCCCAACTGTCCCTTTTGCATCTGGGCTTGGGACTGGCAGTGGCAGACACTCACACACCCATTCATACACCATGGACAATTTAGACATGCCAATCAGCCTACCAAGGACACTTCGGCATGTGGAGTCACCCAGCACGGGAATTGAACTGCCAACCCTATGATTAGTGGACAACCCACTCTACCACCTGCGCCACAGCCGCCCATGGCTGACAGGAATTCTAGTCTTCAGGACAGAGTCTTAGGATGAAAGTTCTCACTAGTAGAAATGTAAAAGTAATATTTTTGCTGCAGGACTGCCTGGCGCTGGCTGTGTGTCTGTTCTCTTTTATGTTTTAATTCATGTCATGAGTTGTGAAACCCACACGAAGCCGAAAGTCTGAACTCTGAAACTCAGCCTTGTTTTGACTACTTCACTGTAAACTGAGGATGAAATATTTACAAATTAGTTCGACTCCCTTTTCTCTTTTCTTTCTTCTCTTCTTTCTTATCCTCCTTTGACCCTTCTCTGTTTGTTCCTGTTGTAGTCAAAGGGGAAGTCATTAGTGCAGGAATGTTGGTGCTGTAGGGAAAAAAACAAACCCTTTCTACTTCATATTTCTTGCTACTTCTTCTCTGCAACATCCGGCACGGTTATACACCACTTATCACACACACACACACCCACACACACACACACACCCCCGAGTTCCTGAGAGCCTCAGTCCTTGGTGATAGACTGCCTTTCCTCTGCTTTGATTTCCTTTGACTTTCTCGCCTGTGTTCCTTTTTCCATATTTCTCTCTCTCTCTCTCGCGCTAGTTTTTGTTATGTCTTGTTGTTACTCTCAAAATCATTCTGTTTCCCCCCTCTCATTATTCCTTCACTGCAGTACTGGTTTTGTTGCATCTCAAATGTCCATCTCATCCCCTTCGCCTCCATTCATTTTATTCTTTGACAAAATGCTTGTGGCAAAAATATAGCTATTTCTGTGTGTAATTGAATGCTGACCACAGACATGCGAGCGCACCCTTGTTTTGAGCAGTAACAAATTGCAGGAGCCAAAAACACTAGATAAGAACATTCAAGAAGAGAAATGAACAGGTTCTGGACATGTATTTCTGATGCACCATGGTGTTTAGAGTTTATATACAATGCATGGAATCCAAGGCACCAAGCTTTAGGGATCAAAATCCCTCCTCTACCAACAATTTATATAATGACTACATTATTCACTAGTCCAAAATTTGTTGTTACTGGCTGGTTCTGTCCTAGCACGTCCTTATATAAAGTCTTCGACGTATACCGAGTATTGGATGCTCAGGATACCATTAGAAATGTAGGTGCCCGATCAATGGAACGAAAGTGGAGCACCTATTCTTCCATTTTTATTAGATGGGGAGCGAACATGGGATTTTGTATTCTAATACATGTTTTTAAGTGTAAGTCACTGCATGGATGAGTTCGACAAAGCAATATATATATCATGTCATTTTAATTATCCTCCTCTGAAACACTCCAAAAGGAACGTCGTTAAGGGGTTTAACGGTCTGCTGCGCGGTTCGGTTCTGCTCGCCTTGCGAGCAACACACACAACTATGCGAAGCAGATCAACCCAGAAAGCATGACGGGTTTACAGCATAACTACACGGAGCAGCGCAATTCTAAGTCACTAGTCATTTGCTGTGCATGAAAAATCATGGTGTAGTCTGGAATGACCTGCAATTAATGTCAGTGGATGTGAGGAAATATAATAAATAAATTCATCACCTGATCTGTACAATGATATCGACTGACGGGAGACATGCTCATGCATTTTGGGACAGCAGTAGGTCTGGTAATGGCCTGGAAATTTGTGATTTAATCATTTAAAACACAGCCTAAATATAACCTACCAACCTGCCAATCATGCCATATTAAAGCGTTGTCATCGAATGTTTTACCTTTATGACAGTTCCATTGAAAATAATTACCATACAAGAAGATGCTAGTAGTTGGGGACAATGGTACCCAATGCATCAATGGAAAGGAAGTTTTATTATTATTTTCTTTTGTTAAAATGGAAGGAAAACAGTAGTAAAAAAGTACAAGAGCTTGGAGCTTGGACTTGGAGATCCAACACAAAAACCCATGATACAGTATATTTAAAACACACGGCATTGGATTTATTTCAATGAATAGTCTGCAAGCAGGATATTAAATATACAGTGCCCTCCACTAATATTGCCGTCCTTGGTAAATAAGAGCATAGAAGGATGTAAAAATCAGTCATTAATGTTTAACCTTTTGATATTTTGTTAAAAAAAAAACCCACAAAAATACTCTGCTCTCATGGATATCAAACAATCTTTGTTAATATAGGTGTGCAACAATTAGTGGCGCACTTTTAGTCGATACTTTGTGCTACCTCCCTAAACAGCTCGGAGTCTTCTCCTATAATGCCTGATGAGGGTGGATAATACATGGCAAGAGATCTGAGAATGTTCCTCCATACAGAATCTCTCCAGAGCCTTAAAATTTTGAGGTGAAGGGATGGCTATAGCAGGACCTTAATTTTGTGGTCAGTTTTGTGTTGATTGTGATGTATGTTTTGGATCATTGTCCTGCTGGAAGATCCAACCACCGCCTATTTGAAGCTTTCTGGCAGAGGCAGTCAAGTTTCCATTTAACATCTGTTGATATTTGATTGAGTCCATGATGCCATGTATCCTAACAAAATGTCAAGGTCCTCTAGCAGAAAAACAGCCCCAAAACATTAAAGCCGTGCCATATTTAACCACGGACATATGGTACTTTTCCATATGGCTACCTCTCTGTGTGTACCAAAACCACCTCTGGTGTTTATTGCCATAAAGCTCTATTTTTGTTTCATCTGACCGTAGAACCCGATCCCATTTGAAGTTCCAGTAGTGCCTGACAAACTGAAGACACTCGAGTTTGTTTTTGGATGAGAGTAGAGGATTTTTTTCTTGAAACCCTTCCAAACTACTGTGATGTAGGTGACTTCAGATTGTAGTTTTGGAGACTTTCTGACCCCAAGACGCAACTAACTTCGGCAATTCTCCAGCTGTGATCCTTGGAGATTTTTTTGGCCACTCGAACCGTCCTCTTCAGTGTGTTGAGACGATATAGACACACGTCCAATTCCAGGTTGACTCATAGCATTTCCAGTCGAATGGAACTTCACTATTTCCCTGATGATGGAAACTGGCATTTTCAATGCTTGTGCTATTTTCTTATAGCCACTTCCCATGTTGTGAAGCTCAACAACATATTACTGCACATCACAGCTATATTCCTTGGTCTTACCCATTGTTATGAATGACTAAGGGAATTTGGACTATGTGTCACCTCATATTTATACCTCTGTGAAACAGGAAGTCACGGTTGAAAAATTTCCTGCTCCTAGTCACCCAGATGTGCTAAAAATTTTTTAAATATCAATGCGAATATGCTTCAGAAAATACAAGACCCTTTCCTCTTCTCAAATGGGTTGTTGGTGTTATTATTATTATTATTATTATTATTATTATTATTATTATCCCACCATAATAACCAAGTGGTGGAGTGTATTCCATTATCTGAATTGGTTCCAACCATCAAGTTTTATCGAACCGTTCTGCGATCCACGAGTCTTTTATTAATATACTGTATATAAACATCTGCACAAATAGACTCCTTATTTACTAATTTCTGACCTTACATGCTATGTCATGCAGAATAAATGAAAATGAGCTTGTGCTGTGATGCATTGATGGCAAAGGTTGGATTCGTCCAACAGTATTAGACTGGATCAGATTGCATTGCCCTGGCTTATTAACTTCTGTGAATGGAAATGAAATACAGTACTAATTAAGTAACAGAGTGAATACAGTGGCATCTGGAGTACCAGTTAAGGACGTTCCCCCCAACTTGTAATACAAATGCAAACCCCTTAAAGTGTATAAGATGGTAGTGACTTGCAAACACAGCATTGTTCTTTATTCTTCTTCTTCCTCTTCTTCTTCTTATTATTAAGCGCTATGGGTTCTCTCTCTGAATAATTATGCTATCCTTTGAGGACAGGAAATGAGCAATAACACAAGTGGGGAAAAAAACCACCTCCCTGTGGTAACATTTGCATTCAGCTCATAATGTGTGCTTTATGTGCTCTAGTTTGGGGAGGTTAAAATGTTTTCGGATCATTTAGTTAGGCCATGAAGCTGTGTTCTTCCTTTGCTAAAGAGAAATGATCCAATCCGTAATTTCACTGTAAAAACGAATGCGGACAAAGTGACAAAGTTTCATAAGTCATTACTTTTGAACTATTCACGCTAGATGCATGAAATATTCCGGGATTGCTGTCTAGTACAAGGTGTCAGTTACTTCATTCTTTCTTTTGGCAGGGATGGCTTATTATAGGAGACTTTGGTGACCGGCTAATGTGTGCACTTGTGTGAATGTGTGTGTGTGTGTCGCATAGACAACTCGCACTAAATTTCCTATTGTTATCCAGCTGTATATTCTATTGATAATATAACCTGTTTCCTTTTAGTTACTCAGTTTATGGTTAGAGTTAGATTTTAGTTGTTGGTGAAGAATTAGTGAGCTGCATTAATAATTATGCTAATATTTTTAGTTATTATATATATTTTTTTAAAAATTGAGGTAGTTATGTATTTGATATAAAAGAATCTGAAGTAAAGATTCAGTGGTGAAATGGACAAGCGAATGAAAGATAGGAAGGACAGAAGTAAAGAGAAAGAGACAGAAGAAGAGAGTGAGTGGTTTTTCACACCTCCAGTTCGCACCCTCCGATCAGATGATCCCCATGCCCCACTGGCCTGTCACCACCACAGGCTCTGATCCTCATTGTTCTGGACAGCTGCATGATCATAGATGACTCTCCAGATGATGAGGTTGGACATCACAAGGTCAAACATTGCTTTTCAGATCACATGACTCAACTGCACTGTCCCAGCGTTCCAGCAATGACAAGTGTCAGAAACACCAGAAAAATGGCAGGATTTTAAATCACATCACTCGTGGCAGGACATTTAAGGTTGGTGCGAGGGTGAGAATAAAGAGAGTAGCTTTTCACATTACTTAATGTGTATGTAATTCAAGGAAATCAGGCTTTCTCATTGCAGATGGTACATTTTTGCAATAGATCAGGTTGCATAAAAGGACCTGTGAAGCGTTGCACTCCACTACTGGGGTCATTGGAAGTATAACATCTCCGATCTTCTGAAACCATTCATATAAGTGCTGTACCAGCCACTGTGTGCTTGTGTAGAGGTTGTCTGTGCACCACCTGGTTGTTAAACTGAAAAGTGGCCATGCACCCCAGCCCTTTTGCACACCAGAGTAATATTAATTAATCGACTATTTCAACCTACTAATTTTACAGTCATCTCTGGAACCTTTCTCCACTCCCTTGTTCACGCCTGCATTGCTGCCGTGTCTCCATCCTGGGCCTGTTCACTCATTATCACCTTTTCCACTGCCTACTTTATCAGAATTCTGTCTTATTATTATCCATCCATCCATCCATCCATCCATCTTCTACCGCTTATTCCTTCTTCAGGGTCGCGGGGAACCTGGAGTCTATCC